>JAQIXN010002016.1:0-13931 GCA_034698145.1 Proisotoma minuta
ACATTTTCCCTCAATTAATAATAAACATTAGTGTTGATCATTCTTGGAATTTTATTTATTTCATTTCACCACAGAGTTTAGATTTGAAAACATCAACAGTCATAGGTAATCACGCTGGGTTCAAATTTAGGAAGATCTTCCTGTAGCTTTAGTCATATATTTTCACTCCACTCAATCATGTAGGAGTAGTAGTTCATTTGTTTGTGAGATTTCTTTGATTTAAGGCTTTATTATGAAGGGGTTAAAGCCCCATAAGATCATGTAGCCCCATTTACCCAACAAAGTAAACTACTCAATAAATGAACTCGGCCAAATTGCGCCAAATAAAAAAATTCAAACTTGCTAAAAAACTCTGGCGAAAACTTTGTCCCCCTTTTTACACTTTTTGGAGGGGGTGTGGGTGTGGGAGATACCCTAGATGGAAAATGTTGTGCCCCTTTCGCCACCGTCCGCCTCAATGACGCCGGAGGAGTATGTAAAATTAATTGCAGCGCCGCCCTTTACAGTGACCCTTCAATCCATTCTTGACGACTACGAACACTCCAAACTCAAAAGTGGGTTAAAAAAACTTTGATTACAAAATTATTTTATTGAAAAATTGAATTTTCAGTTGTGGAAACCATCCAAAAGTACAACCCGAGTGGAAGTTCACAAATTCAACTTTATTTTCTCCAAACGCAGTTAAAAACAGTAGAAGACATTTAGGCAAATCTCGAGAACCCAGTTTATTCGGACATTAGTCGTTTTATGACTAACTTGTTGGAAAATGGAGAGGACACTAATTCTTCATACCCGATGTTATCTTTGCCAAGCGCTGGGATTCCGTCTTGGGTGAAGTTGAGTTATCCAATGAATTAGCAGAATCTTTTGAAGATGCAACTAGTCTCATTGGAAAAGACGATGGGGTAAATACTCTTTGTAATTTTGGCTAAAGTTTCTAATTATATTTTTAAATTCTAGATCCAAATACCAGTAGAAATGCCCCAAAATTATCAAAATCCATGTAAAAACCCCGAGCAAAATAAATCAATAATGTTTGGAACCAGTTTTCCAACTGAAATGATTCCAATAAACGAAAACCACTATCTCGTTAATCCTTTAACTACAACAAAGGAACAAAGCGAGTAAATTCCAAAAAACGCAGACCGTGAATCTCAACGAGAACAGAAAATTAGTCTTTTTGGAAGCCAGCTTTCAGATTCTGAAATTGACGATGAGAGAGGCCACATTAAGAATTTGAATAATTTGAATATCTAAGCATATTTTAATAAATCTCTTTAATTTTTTAGGGCAAACACCCAAAACAAGCAGAGGATTTCTGTTCCTCCTCTAAAAAATTGTGATTCCAAAGCGAGGTCGGACGTCTGCTACTGCGCCACGCCCAACTGATGTCACTCAAACAAGATCTTCCGTATATAATTCTGGTGGAATTAGCCACAGCTTCAGAAACGGCTTCAGAATCACAAAATCCAGCCTTTGCATTGGATATCTTTGAATTGAACAATTGAATTAAAAAAATTAAAATGTTTAGAGCTCATTTTGAATTTAAATATCTTTCCATCAGGACATCCTCCGATTCTTAGTCTCCCGTCTCTCAGGCAGATGAGAAATTTGCGACAGTCTTCAGGGTGAGAATGTCTATCATGGTCTCCGAACTTTAGCTTCAGAAATCGATCGACAGAGTTTGGGCATGTAAAGTTGAGAACCTCTTTGGCAGCGCACTCTGGTCTTCTTGCAAGGTCTGGTCTGGATGGACACACGCCCCTTTTGTGGGGTCAAAGATAACGCCCTAAGGACAAGTCTTTTCATATGCTGCGTCCTCTAAAATTATTCCAAAGATATTTTAATCATAACTTTTAAATATGCAAAAAGGTTGTATTACGAACCTAAGCAATGATAAACCATTTGACAAGAAACTGCTGCATCGAAAGCATAAAATCCATTGGATCGAGGACAGTTGGGATCAGTGGATTGAGATGGTTGAAGTAAAGGTCTTAAATTGCAATCAACCTACATAAATTTAAGAATTAAAATTTTAATTTGCCTTATAAACTAATTTTAATTTTTTTTATTACATTGTGTGGATAATCACATTGGGAAATTTCTAGAGAAAAGACGAATCCATCATCACACAAGCGTTCCAGATTCTGTCCAGATTTTGTGCATTCCCAATACTTGTCGCATTGTTTGCTGTCTCCAATTTTGTAGGAAGAGTTTCGAGATTGGCATGTCTCCAAAGGATCGCAAAAAACCCCTGTAGCCACAAAAAAATTGTCTTAGTCGTTAGGAAATTATATGGATAAAGAAAGTAAACTCTACTTACCAGGCACTAAAATTCCAATTACACTCACAACGAATAGTGGCGAATAGCACAGTTTCATCATGTTTACAACCGATAAAAAGATGTGACTAAAATTTATAAAATTCACAAAAAAATGAGGATTTGTAAAATGTTCAATTTTTGCCAAGGACTGTGATGGATGGTAGCTAGCAAAGAAAGAACACGAGACAGAAGATTTTGGTGTCTTTTATAACTTCGTCTCCCCAGGGTCAAAATTCTCAAAGTTTAAGGTATCTATAATTTTATTCAAAAAATTATAATAATCTACAGGCCTGAAATAGTTGAAACATTTTACTTCCCAGAATTCAGATAATTCAAAGCAACAATAATTTATTCAATCTCAAACAAAGAATTTTATTTATTTTACTAATCTTTGGAATTTTCATGTAAATTAGATGCTCATATAATTTTTATGAGTTTTGAGCATATATTAATTTAATTAGTTATTTTGACGACTCAATGCCACAGATTTAGTTGCATAACTATTTTAATGCTTATATAAGTATTATTTGTGTGTGGGTGGTGAAAGTGAAGCTTGTGGCCTTTACAAAAGTCACGTTCTAGATATCAAACTTTCACTACTTTCTTTTTCCCAACTTTCTGTCATTTGAAAATAACTTTCAAGTGACGTGCATATTTTCTTTTTTGAATTTTTACATTATTCGTATTTTTAGCTTGCTTCAGTTCACTGTAATTTGAATGTAATGTAATGTAATGTTGGGTGTCTGATTAATTCATTTTGAGAAAATTACATAGAACATTTCCTTTCTGGGTTATTTAGATATACCTGGATTTGGCTATATTGATTTATTTCTTTTCACTTAAATTCATTCCTTATTGTGGTTTATCCATCCCTCATAAGTATTATCTCTTACAAAGAGACATTCAACATTGATCCAATTTACTTACTCAATTTTCTACTGTCTATCAGCATCAAATGCATGGAGCTTAAAGAACACACAACCAACTTGAATTAAGCCATAAATATGTAGACTTGAAAATAAACACAACCAAGCTTCATGTGGATTAGCTCATAAATTTTAGATTTTATAAGTCATGCAGACCAGCCACAAGAGAGCAACAAAACAACAAGCGTCCTGTCCCGCAAAGTCAAAAACTCGGTTAATTATCGCTGTCCCTTTAAACTGTCGACAATATTTACATTGGAAGCCGTAAAATTTGAACATACAACACACATACACGCCAACTTTAATTTCAAAAGTGCATATGGCCATGTGTAAAACCTTTCTTCACACTTTATGTAGTAATTCGTTCCGGTAAAAGGAAATAAAGTGAAATGACCAAGCAAATTTATTTAAAGGGTGGAAAATAAAGCAGCAGCAACTTGATTGAATCCGCAGTGAAAAAGTGGCCCAACTTTCACCTCTCCTTTCATTTTAGCCAACGTTGTGACAGGGAGAAGTTGTCACAAGCCCATTGCTCTCATCTCATCACAACACGCACCACAATCCACAAATGTATTCATCGGTCAATGAAATTGAAATATTTAGTGACATTACTTTATTAGGCCTTTGCAACTTGGCTTTCACATGTCAACTCACATTTTGAGAGTTCAAATTGAAACTGTTACACAACCCAAATAAAGTGATTTTGGTATTTAAAATGGGTCTTAGAATATTTGAAATTGAATTTGACGACAACCCCAGCAGAACTTATTTCGCAGGGCAAAATATTAAGGGTAAAGTCATTGTGGAAATTGACCAAGTTGAGAAAAAGATTCAAGGTGGGTAAAATGAGACAAGTTGAAATTTACTTTGCCGTATCGTAATTTTTTTTCTCTCTCTCTCTTTCTATTCATATTTGCAAACTGCAATTCTTATGTAGATAATTTATTTCCAGAGCTCGTTCTAAGATTATGGGGAAAAGCGGAAGTCAGTTGGGTGGATCCGAAAAAGGGAAAACAAAAAACGCCGAGACCGAAAACATCAGCAACCCCTGAGATCCGTATCAGTCAATCAATAAGCAAAGATCAAAGAACAAGTGAGAAAGTATTCAGTAATGAAGAGACATACTTTGACAGAAGGTACACAATACTAGAAAAGAAGGACTCTGAAAACCTGGTAATTCAACCTGGAAGGAATTCGTATCCGTTTGAAATAACCATTCCTTCTGGCATACCATCATCTTTTGAAGGGGAATATGGACACATTAAATACTTTTTGGAAGCTACAATTAAACGACCAGCAGGGCAATATGATCACAACTCTACAAGTCAAATCAACATCAAAGGAATTCTGGATCTCAATACAGACCCACAAGCTCTAGATAAGCCAGAAGTGTCTCAAGAGATCCATTTGTGTTGTTTGTGCTTTAAAAATGGTCCAGTTGGTTTCAACTTTGGAATCTTAGGAAATTCGGGCGTAATTTCGGGCGACAAAGTTGAATTCCTTTCTGATATTTATAACATGAGCGATGCTCGAGAAGTTTCCATTAAGCTAAAACTTGTACAGGTAAGGTACTTATTATTTTATTTTTTTGGTTGAAAATAATTGAAAACGTAAGAAAATTAAATTAATCTCAATCGATTCATTTGCGAAAGCAAAAACAATCGTTTGCATTTTATTAAAGTAAATTTGTGGCACATACAAGTGAATATTTCAAATATCAAATAAGAATAATGTTTTAACATGGCTCATTAACATTCAAAGACTATTGTCGCAACATGTTGTTCTCTTAATTGCTGGTTAACAGATATTTCGACCTTTCAAATATTAAAATGCATGGAAAATGAAACTTAATACGTTGTACGTCAAATTCCAGCATTAACATTTCATAGTTGATAGTTATAAAGGTTACAGGATAAAATGTGAATTCCGCATTTATACACATGTGAAAGTTTATTTTATACATATTTGTGTATGATGAAGATCGATATCAGTTATTGCTCTCCTTAAAAATTCGTGTCGCAGGTTATAAGTAATTGCTTTAATTATTCATTCGAATGAGTGGATTGGTGAAAGTTGTTGCTTATATAAAACACGAAATGAATTAATGCTTAAATTTAAACGTTGCATGACAAATGGTTATACAAAAAGTACATTTATCTTCCACTTAATCTCTTGATAGCATCACTTAGCATATACTTTTCTTTTAGTTAAGTACTAAAATATATGGGTCGAGCACCAAAAATAATATAATACATAGCTATAACTTTATTTTAAAAGAAAATAGCTAATTGTAATTTACGTATCAAATTTCTACAGATAACTACATACCATGTTCAACATGAATGCAAAGTTTGTCGGAAAGATTTGCTCAAGCTTAAAGGCCCAAGTGTCAATCGAGGAGGAACGGGAACATGGACAGGAGATTTCATTCAGATTCCCGAAGGTATTCCTCCAACAAGATTAGCTGGAAGATGCAATCTTATCTCAATTGACTATTCAATCGAGGTAAAAGAAGTCTCAAGTATCTATTTATTGTATAGCTATATACTGAATGTTAGGTAAATGCAATTTCAGATAACACTTGAAGCACCGAGAGGGAAAAAAGTCGAAGCTCAACTCCCCTTAGTTATTGGGACAGTTGGATGGGGGGTCAAATTGGACGAAATGATCTCAAATCTCAATCTCAAGAAAGATTAGCTTATTTATGTTGACATTTATTGCAATTATGAATATACATAACTCTGCTACAAACATTTCTGTCAAACCTTATGTGCACCAATAAAAAAAAATATTATTTTGTAGCTTTTATTCATGCGTCAATCAAAAGTTTCATGAAACAAGCTTTCTTTGCATGCGTTTTTGGTTTCTATTTCAATTCGAGGTGTGAAATGTAGAGCAAAGTCTTGGGGAAGGGGAACTACAACTTTAGCTGTGAGTGGATGGTTGCTTTTTTGTTGATTGTTTGGGTAAATCAGATGGTGGAGAGAGCACTGCGTAAAACTGCGTAGCTGTCTGGCTTCAAAGTCATAAACCACATAGCAGCAGAATAGTTTAAGAAACTTGGACTAATTGATAGTTTGTTTCACTTTCAAAATGTAGCTTATAGTAAAAAGATTTGATTTAACAATTTAATATGGATATTATTGGAGAATTGACAACTGAATGTGAAGGTGAAGATGGGGATATCGATGATAACAATGAATCTTCAAGTGAAGGTATTGTCTGATTATTCTTACATGTCATGAACGTAACTGGACAAATATTTGTATGATGCCAGGTTCCCTTGTCATGTTCCCAAAGCATAGCTGCTTGTCATCATTTACAACATCAAATCCGTCATCGCACATTGATTACGTTGACGAAATCGAAACGGAAGAATGCGACGATGAAAGTATTTCAGCAATGTTTGTAAAAACTGAAAGTACTAAAATCGAATCGCAAGCTGTAGCACATTGTTCCAGGAAAAGTGAGACAAATTCTCAAAGCAAAGTGTCTCAAGGAGCGTTAGATTTTGTGACGAAGCAAAGCAAAGCTTCTATTAGTCCATCCATCTTGAAATCCGTGTCCATCCAAGCAGCAGTTGTTCATTGTTTGGCTCAAGTTGAGGTTACTCAAGTTTACAAAAATGAGGAGAAAGTACCAATTGAAGCAGTTTATTACTTTCCTATTGGAAATGGAGCAGTTACACATTTTCATGTGGAGATGAATACAAGAGAAAGTGGCAATTCCGACGACAGAAAAATTAAGGTAGAATTAATTAGGTTTGAGATTTGATGGGTCATTTGATCACATTTGATTTTAGGGAATTGTAAAAGTGAAAGAAAAATCGGGATTGGAACAGGATGATGATAATGAAAATAGCAATGTTTTTACCGGAGAGGAAATTGGAGCTGGAATATTTAAGGTCACAACAGGATCTCTGACTCCAGGGCAGGAAGTAAAAGTTGTTTTTGGCTATGTAACTGAAGTGAAAAATGACACCGACTCCATCCGTTTCTTTATACCAACAACAGTAGCCCCTCGACATGATTGTCTCAAAATCACTGAACCTTTTGAGCCTTGCAGAAATTCGGAAGAATTAAATTATCATGTGAAAGATTTCATAGTTCCACTATGCATAAAAGTGGTGGCATCAATTAAAGGAAAATTTAAATCGATTTTGAGCCCCACCCACAAATCGATACATGTCAATGACCGAGGACCAATACCTGAAAATCCTGCATGGAATAAAGCGGTGATTACGTTAGAAGCTAAAGATAAAGCAAAGACAATGGATAGAGACTTTATTCTTCTAATTACACCAGAAGAACCTTTGAGACCAAGTCTTTACTACGAGGTTTGACTCAAATCTTACTTTAGTTGTTTTATTTTGCAAGACACGATAAAATGGCAACATTATGTATTTCAGAAATCGGAAGAGTCCGTCGCAGTTTTGGCTCACTTTATTCCAAGTTTGGATTTAAATGAACATAAGGCAGAGTTGATTTTCCTGATTGATCAATCAGAGTCTATGAAAGGGGAAAACATTACGATGGCGAAAACTGCTATAAAAGTAAGGAATTGTATTCTTATAACTTAAATCAAATTACAAGTATTCATTCCTTCAACTTTTTGTATAGTTATTCCTACAAGCATTGCCATTGGATTGCTATTTCAATATCATTGCATGTGGAACATCTCAAAATTTTCTTTTTAAAGAAAAAGGGAGCCAAAGATATAGCGATGAAACGGTTGCAAAAGCTTTGCAATTTATAAACAGTGAACTTTTTTTTATCTAAAAATAACTTTTTTTGATACGTTTACTTGATGTATGTATTTGAATTTTAGAAATTCAAGCCGATATGGGTGGAACAGAAATATTGTATCCGCTACAAAAAATTTACGAGCAAAAACTGATTCCTGGCTACCACAGACAAATTATAATTCTTACGGATGGAACTGTATGTTAATTGTCTTTTATTTACGTTTCCTAATGACATTTAAAAAAAATCTATTAATGCTTCCAGATTTCTGATAGTGAAAAGGTTGTTGGACTTGCCAAATTGAACTCTGAAATTAGTCGAGTGTTTCTCCTTGGAATTGGGAGTGTCCCTTCTCTTGCGTTTATTGAACGAATGGCATACGCTGGAAAGGGAACTTGCGGTTATATTGAAAATGACCAAACTATTCAGAAGCAAACTTTGAATTTGTTGAAAAATTCATTGCAGCCTCAATTGAACGGTAAATAAAATTATACTTTCGCCAACTTGGAATTATAATTGAATAATAGATTTATTCATTGCACTTTCAATTGCAGACCTGAAATTTGAGAGTAGAGAAAATTATCATTCTGAAGAAACTGCCGATTCAGAAGCTTGCAATTCTGTACCATTAGTATTTGATGGGACTCAGGTAACAGTTGCAATGGTTGTTAAAAAAGAGACAGAAATGAAATTCAGTGGGCCCCTAGATCTGGATTTGACAGTAATTTCGCTAAATCTAAATAAATTGTACGTATATATGCATGCTTATTATCGTTTCCATTTTGTACTGGCAGATATCTGATGAAAACGATTTGGGTTCCACCGAGATGTTGCACAAATTAGTGATGATGACAAAGTGAATTAGTGATGACAAAAAGATACGGGAACTAGAAGAAGAAGAAGCTTTAGTAAAATTTTCTTCTCTTCCCAAGAGAACTTTGGAGATTGAACGAATCAAACAAGAAATTGTAAAAATTGCGTTAAAAAATGGTATGATTATCATTGGACTTTTTTTCTAAAAAAAACTGTCCTTTAATATATTTTCATATTTTAGGGATTGCAACAAAATATACTTATTTCCTTGCTACCTCTGAATTTGGAGATTTAAAAAATTCTTCAAAACAAAGGAGAATTATTATTGGTTCTCAACTTCCGAAAAATTACTCGGTTCCGTTTTCTGTTGATGCAGGTGAATTCATGCTCAGTAATCCATTGTCATCCATTGCTACAAAATTATTGCCAAGAAAGAGGAAATGTTGTCGGTATGCAAAGCAGCGGCTGGATAGCACGCCTGCATCTTCAAAATATAATAACAACACGAGAAGAAACAAAGTCAGCTTGGCTCTTATTAAGCGACCTCGGTCATGCTCATACCCTTCAACATCGGCAGCTGATAGTCAACTGACACTGATGAATTGTCAATGTGGACCATCTGGAAGTGGAAGACAGGTCACAAAAATATTGCCAAATCATCCAGAGTTGAACCGGTCAAAGGCAAGATTTCGAGATGAAGGGGAGCCGATGGATACAAGTTCAATGGAAGATATTTTTGCAATAAATTCCAGTTCTGCATGTATGGAAAATATTTTAAAAAATTTATCAAGCTTGCAATCCCTCCAAGGATTTTTTGCCCTCAATCCTGCTCTGGCAAATTTACTTTCAATTGACTTGCAGAGATTGAGAACAGGTATGAAATAAAGAATATGCAATACCCATAATATCAATTTTATAAACATCAATTTGTTTGCTGTACACAGAATTTCAAAGTCATTCATTCGATGAGTCAGCATGGGCTACGGCATTGACAATAAATTTTTGCATGAAAAAACTACAAGCTTGTCAAGAGCTTTGGGATGATGTCGTGGTCAAAGCCCAAAAATGGATTTTCCAAAATTATCCTCAAAATGCCGAGCAAATTATTGCTGCTGCCGGGTTGATGTTTAACAAGATTTAAAATATTGTTCTCTGTCGCTTTGAATAATTATATGGTTTAAATTTAAGAAAAGTTTACATATACTGTGTTCACTTTTGTTTTTAAGAAATAAGAATCGCAATAACATAATCGCATTTAAATTAGAAACGAATATATCAATAAATTCTTTTCATAAATTACACAACTCGAAGCATTTCCATAAATTCTTCTTTTTTATATTTGAATATTTTCATCAGAATGTTATCTATTGAATAAAGCCATTTTGTAGGAGTATGTTGACCTTCTCAAAGAGGCTTTAAATTATGTCCTTGCATTCTCTATTTCTTTCCTAATTTCAGAACAAATTCAATCTTTGAGCAAAACACTTGTATTACTCTGTACTTTTCCAATTTTCTACTACTAGACGCAAAATCTTACTTGGTTAACAAAATGAAGTCTAATTTTCTCTCGTCGTTTTTAGTTGTGAGTGTAATTGGCATTTTAGTACCTGGTAAGCTGAAAATGTTTTGTATATTTAGGCCACAAATAATTAAATTGTGTTTAATTCATTTAGCCACTCTTTCAAATCCGAATACGCCTAAGGAAAAGCCTTGTGCAACTATCGTTGCTGATCTCAACAAACAACAATTTGGACAAATTAATGAATGTGCAAGCAAACTGGGATATAGTACAACCGAAGAAAGACTTCAAAAATCTGCTGTAAGTAAATATATAACCATAAAAAACAATATTATTTTTTCAAAAATAACTTCCATGATGCATTTTTATTTCAGTGCATTTTAAAATGTGTGATGCAGTCTGCTGGAATGGTAAATATAATTTAATGTTTGTCTTTGTATGCACAAAATTATTTAAGTGTTCTATTTACAATATTTTTTTTAGATGAGTGATGATGGATCTGTATCAGTGTCGAAAATGGATGAATATATTCAACTCAATTTCCCAGCATCATTGCAGAAAAAAGCTCAAACTAAATTTCTTCCTTGTGTCAAACTTGTCAAAATTGCAAGCAGTGGAGTGCCTGATGAATTCTGCAAATCTCATGACGCCTTCGTTAAGTGTATTTCCCGTAATTTACTAACGGTAAGCATATACTGCCAACAACTTTTATTAAAAGATAAAGTATTTTATAATCTTGTTCTAAATTTTAGTTCTGCGCTCAAAAGTAATTTAAGGAGCTGGAAGGTCAGCCGCCAATCATCAATACTTTTTAAGCTATGTATTTTCAATATCATTTTTAAATTGTGATAATTTTCCAATAATTGAAACTTCAATGAAAAAAACTTTTAGATGTCAGTAAAATACTTAACCTTTTTTGCAGTTTTTTTTTTCTTTTATGTCAGACAGCCAAAGTCCAGCATTTTCTTGAGTGTACATATGTTAGTGTAATTACAAAAAAAAATGAAGAGGCGTTTAATTGGAGATCATTTGTGCATAATCTGGCTGACAGAAATGTGAATAAGCAGCATAAAAAGTAGGCGTATTTTTTTCAAAAAATGCAAAAGCAAAGGTGTCAAGTGTCCAAGTCATAAAATACATTCACGTTGCATAAATACTCAGTCCATGCTTCTTTCATTCTTTCAACTGCTATACATATGTAACACCATGTTCTTTTGAAAGGGAGTAAATTGGGCAAGTGAAAAGGTGGATGAAGGTGAGTTATATACCTATATATATGTACACCTCTTTGTAAAGTTCATAAATATTTTCCCTTTCAATGTAAGCCAGCTGCATTTTGTCAGATTTTGAGCTGGAAAGGATTTGGTTTGGTCAACTAAAAGTGAACGGTCGCTTCATTCATGTACGTAATAAATAAAATGCAAGCAGACAAATAACAGCTTGATTTGCAGTTGAGCTCATGAGCTTGGGTAGCTCAAAAATTACAAGAGATAAATAGACAAACTGACAGGAAAAATTGTGGTGGGTGTCAACACATCAAATTAGAGTTACATTTGTTACTGTTTGTCTCTTCATTCAACTACGTATTTAAGGTATTTATAAGGTTGAGAGAAAGTAAAAGTCAGAGAAAGATTCGGGGAATTGGAGCTTAGTAAAAATGAGGAGTTTTTGTTTGATAGTCATTATTTGTTTGAGCATTTTGTAAGTCAAATTAAAAAGAGTGAATTTGTATGCATAAATGTATCATAATTACTTAATTATGTAGATCATGTTTTGGTGATAAGTTGGATTGGAATGAGTTAAAGTTCACCCAAGAATGGGGCTACTCGGCTTGTCGTCAATTCAAAGACAGAGGCTCTTCCGAGAGAAAATGCAGATTTGAAGATAAGCCCTCCATTTGGTCAGTTCATGGCATTTGGTGGGTAAACGTGCATTAATTACATGATATAATAACTAAGTATTATGTTAACAAGTACATAGTTATTTATACCCTTACAAAACAGGCCTACAAAAGAAGGTTCTGAAGGTCCAAACTTTTGCAAAAAAGTAAAATTTGACATTACAGCTCTAAATCCAATTATTCATGATTTAAACGAGTTCTGGTATGAAATTGACGAGACAAAACAAGCCGATCATTTCTGGGAGCACGAATGGCTTAAACATGGGTCATGTGCAATGGAATTGGACATATTTGGAACAGAACTTAAATACTTTGGAGAAGGATTAAATCTCAGAAGTAAACTTGACTTGTGAGTTGCATATTCTTCAGAAACTATGAAATGTATTCACCAATTGAGATTTTCTTAATATGTATAAAAAAAGGTACAGCATCTTGAAAACCGGGGGTGGAATAATTCCTGCTCCAACTCAAGGATATAATTTGGCCGATATTCATGCCGCATTTCAAAAGGCTTTAGGAAGCGAAACCTCCGTCCCTTACGTCCAATGTCTCAGAAGAAAAGTGGATATACATTTTTTTTAAATATTGCCTATTTATGGATGTTTATGATACGATTTATTATTACAGAGTAATGAAACTAATGATTGGGAATATCACATGCTGGCAATTGAGATGTGCTTGGACAAAGATTTAAAAATCTTGGATTGTCGAAGTAAACCACATAACTTGGAAAACGTTAAGGAAATGTATGGAGATCAAGCGGAGCCATGTCCAGCAGACAAAACAATTCTGTATACGGACTACAATTTAAAGAGAGGGCCCGCATTTAAAAGTGAGGAGCTTTAATTAGATTTCTTTTAAAAGTTTATAATGAAAAGACTGTTTGCTGGTTTGCATTAAAAAACTAACAAAAATGTTTATAATGAATCGTTTAACTTACTAACCTACTAACACCCAATAAAAGGAATTAATTGTCAAATTGTTTAACTTTTTCTCACACTTTTAGGCTATCATCGGATGAAACCATATTTCGCTAAAAACTTTCCAATGAAAAACTCAATTTGGAAAAAATATCAGAAGCATAGAAGGCAGTGATATATGTTGCGTTAAATATTATGCTTGCCATTTTTGTTGCTTATTACTTCAAATTATTTCAACTTCTTATAATGTTTAAGATTGTGTTGCTTAATAAATGACCAAAAACGGTAAATACGTAATAATTCTTGTATGAGTTATATGTGCCTGTTATTTGTGCTTTGAGAAAACTGTCAAATATGCTGCAAAATTGGGGATAAATTATTTCATCTTAATTCAGTTTTAGCGAATGCATGCCCATGTCAGAAATTGATTACGTGGTTAAAGTTATTTTATGAAACAACTATCGGTGATCTTATTAGTTTTTAATCCATTCAGAGTTGATTGCATTTATTTTTTAAAGGAACAATTTATGCATTTTTCTGTATTATTACTTTGAGCGTTTCAATCAAGCAATCAAATTAAACCCCAAAAACATTGAATGAATATGGCAAACATTTGAAACTTTCATAGTTGATATTATTGTTTGTTTTTCTTAGGTGAGGTAATGTTAGTAACCAAGCAAAAAAATCACCTAAGTATGCATTCGTTAGGCCTCTGAAAACCTTCCCCATAAGATGCTCGCGTCAATTTTTAACCTAGAGAGCTGAAATTTTGCACAGAGTTAATTATG
>JAQIXN010002017.1:0-13925 GCA_034698145.1 Proisotoma minuta
ATTGTAAGAAAACCAATTTGACCTGAATTCATTACTTTAGGGGGTCCTCCGTAAGGCCCTTTTGCATGGATTAACTCGATAACTCTCTGCTGAATCATTCATTATGTTTGCTTTGAAATCATATCGCATGGAATTTCATGATGCTCATGGAGAATTAAATTAAACTTGATCCACAACAGAACGCAAAATGTATTTAAATCAAGGCCGTTGTAAAATGCACGAATAAAATTTACAAATATAAATATTTATCAATTTACCATTGGTTACGTGCGCATGTGTTTTCACTAAATTCCTAGTAATTCCTAGTTGCATTTAAATGATTAGTTCCCAAATGCTTAGGATCACTGGGATCCCATTTCTATGAATTACAGTAATTTATAGGGACACACTGTTTACGGAAATTTGTTTGGGTTTCATTTGTGGTTAAACATAAAGTTGAAAGAGAGAGCTTATTTAGAGTTGATAATATGATGGTTAAACATTTGTATATATATTTTTTGCATATTATTGAATAAATAATTTCGAGTTACAGTGTAATTTCTATTATGGAAATTCGATTAATGTGAAGTGGGCAAAAGATAAGAATTCTTGGAAATTGATTATGGTTTGCAAAAGGACTGTTATCATTCCAGATAAATTCAGCGCAGTGCACATTTATTTTTATAATTATAATAACTGCATTTGCTCGCTCTGTAAAATCAACAGTTAAACACTAACTCTCAATTCGACAACATTGACGTGCATTTGCGTCATCCAACATTTCCAAAATCATGGCTGCTCCTACAAAAAATAGATTTCAACAAATTTTGGATTTGGGCTTATTTAACGAAGTTTGGTACAGTTATAAAGCGAATAATTTTCCCATATCTATTCGCATGCACTTTGATCCCTACTCTTGGCTCGAGTACCACGTTGAGTGAGTTTACATACTTATATATCTATATAGATTATTAGCACTAATTTTCTAAATTAACGTACACAGTAAGTTACAAAGAACAGCAGATCCTGGCAATCCTGACGATGTCCACTACTTTGAAAATTTCATGACAAGTTTTCTCCACGAAGTCCAAGATACTGCGGAGAAAAAAATTGGATCAACTGATAAAAATGGAGATACAAGTCAAAGACACATTGGACTTGAGCTTCAAGCAGAAGTTACTAATCTTATCATGGTAAATGATTTGCAAATGATTTGAATGCTAAAAATATATTAATTACTTATATTTAGAGGGAATACGAAAGAAAGCCAGTGGAACTTTTCCGTACACTTGTAAATTGCATGGACAGTGAAAAGGCAATACTACAGCAAAAAGTTGGAACCGAACTTTCTCCTCAAGATGAAATTGATACGCAACCACAAGAACAATTGAGAATTCTCAACAGTTACACTGCAGTGCATAACAAATTTAATGCATTTGCCTTTGGCCAAGGACAAGGTCAATTTGGTGAAATCCTGATCACTCGACAAAATATTCAGAAAACAATTCACGGTATTTTTTCTGTGAGACAGGAACTTGAACAGCTTTCAGGTTGGTTGACTTATATGTAAATTGATGACTTTTTGTTTACATGAAATGGCCACATTATAATTGACGAGTAATGAGTAACCACAAATATTTATTTGCAGATAGGATTTATGCAACTGAACAGCCAAATGGGATCGTAAACACGGAGCTGTCTTTTTTTCAAACTGCATGGACTTTGGCCAACAATCAATGCATTGATTTGGTACTGATAACTATAAATAATATGTACATAGAATTTCAAATTTTATAAATACAGACCGGTAAACTTCCAACCCTTGTGACGGCATTTATTACATCTATAAATGGGGCATTGGGTCAATTAAAAATATTTGGAAATGAAGCCCTTGTATTTCTCGAAGAATGGAAATTGGAAAAGAGAAAAGAAGGGAACGGGTTTCCTGTGGTTCACAACATTGACAAAATCGAAGAGCTATTCAACATAATAACTTCAAAATTAATTGATGTTGGTCGGCTGTGTCAGATCAGTTCTCAAATTGGAGCATTTTATGCAGACGACGCTCAGAGACAACAACTATTTGCTAATGAGTTTTATAATATTCAAACAGGGGTAAGAAATAATAACTAATTTAAAAAAAAATAATCATGTATGTTTTTTCAGCTAGAGAAAATGCTCTACAGTTTATCTGCAAATTCATTTGTGGTCAAGCAACATCCAAACCAAATTCTCAAGCTGAAATCAGTTTTGAAGCAAGGGATAGTGTTGGAACTTTTAGTGGGGGCGTCAATGACGCCAAACAGTTCCTTTAAAGTGGAAGCAATGCTCATAGATCAGGAACAGGTCAAAAATTTGCAAGCCAATCCATTGCATATGCCAACCCCCGCATTAAAAATCACAAACAATGAAACAACTCTTTCAAAAGCTACAAGTACATATAAATTTAGCGCAGAATTTTCATGCTTAACGCTTCCTGCAAAGAGGAAAGACCCGGAGCAGAAGGGAAAGGGGGCAAGCAAATCTGGGGACGATCAATTGATCCCACGGAAAAAATATTATTTCTATTTTCGAACAGTTTTCGAATGCAAAGAGCTCAATATTCATCCATTCACGGTATTATATCATTTTAAATTTCTCATTCGTTTCCATGTTTAAAATACAAACATTTTGTAGATTTGGGCTCTCTCAGCTCCAGTGACAGTTCTGTGTCATGATAATCAAGCCGCAGCCGCATGGGGGACACTTTTTTGGCACAACGGTTTTATAGACGAGTCAAAGGAAATTGACGTCAATGAGTTTGTAGAAAATTTGAGCAATGTCTTTAAAAAAGATACACGACGTGGCTTTTCAACTACGCACAAAGAGTTTTTGGTGCAAAAACTTGTAACAATGAGGTAAATCTAATTAAGGTGGTTAAATATTTTTGAAAGTTTCAACTATTGTATACAATGCAGTAAGCCAACATCAAATATTGTAACTTGGAAAAAGTTTTTTGATGACAAGTTAGACTGTACAGAGTCAAAAAAAGTTCATACAGAGAAAGGGAGCAAACCCAAAGACGAGCTGAAAGTCACATTCTGCCTTTGGATATACACCATCAAGCGAATGTGTGAAAATCGAAGAGCAAACTCTGACACTAACAAAGATTGCGTCAGTGTCCGTCAACATTGGGAGGGAAAATTAATCGAGGGGTTCATAACAAGGACAAGATTGGAACAACGACTGTCTTCAGGACAAAATGGGACTTTTATGCTCTATTTTTCAGAAGCAATTCTTGGAGGACTGACTGTTGCTTGGTACGACAGCAGCGATGGAAGAATTAATAAGTTTGCCCCATATGAAAGCAAAGAGCTCAAAGAACAATCATTGGAACATCGAATTTTGTCTTCCTCTCGGTTGCAATATGTCTATCCAAATATTCCTAAGGAACATGCATTTAAATGTCTAAGAGATTCCAGAGGTATAATTGTATAATACCTGTTAAATTATTATCTCATTGCAAAAATTAATACAGAGTTAACGGATGTTCAATGGAAGCTTATTCAGAAGGGATATGTTCTTTTGGGACAAAAACAAGTAGAAATACAAGTTCCAAGGTAATTTTTTTTCCTGAACATTTAGTTAGCAATGGATAATAAGCCATGCACACTATAAAATACCTATTTTAACCATGTCTACATACAATCTAAATATTCAATCTATGCACAGAGACGGTCATTCCTCCTCCAGAACTTCTAATGCGTCCTACTATTCAAGTACTTCGACATCATCGACCTCTAATTTTGCGTCTAATCTTGCCTCTCCTTCATTTTCCTCACCTACGAGGTCAGAAGCAGGAGGTTCCCCAGCTCCTTACCAAAACATTGGAAACAAATCACAGTGAATAAAATAACCAAATTTTTGTTATTTTCTGAATCCGAGGAAAGATACATTAGAATTTATTTTGGATTTCAGAGACCAAACAACTGACGACTTTTCAGTGGACTTCAATCATATGGATTTCTATGAAATATTAAGTTCCTTGGAAACATGAAATTAATTAAAAACATGCATGCTTAATACTTCTTTATTCGGATATGTATATAATTATATATATAGATATTTATATTAGTTCTAATAAATATTTTTTTCGGCAGAAGACATGCAAATTGTTTGCAACCTGATTGTTTGAAATCTAGTTGTGTAGCTGTTTTAATTAAAACCATATATATAAGTCATGGAGATAACTTATTAGCAAAACAATTACCAGATTTATTTCCTTGTTTTATTGTATTCTAATAATCCTGGATTGAGTTATTCAGTCATACATTTCATATGGGTCAACATTCCTTGCTTTCTTCCTGGTCATTTGCAAGCAATTTTTTTACACGATGGACTTCAAATTATTCATCGCCCTGTTTTTAGCTTTAGTGTTGTTCCTTGTGACCGTGTCTGCAGGGGACACAGAGGATGACGAGGACGAAGGGGATGACGATGGTGGCCACAATAAAAAACCACCAAAATGGGATCACAAAGCAAAGCATGACTGCAGGGAAGATCATGAATGTTGTCTAGGACGAAATTGCAAGCCATTATATTATTGTGCTGATCACTCTTGTCACCCATATTATCCAAAAAAGTGGTATCAAGGGGTAAAACTAAATAAATATTTCAAAAAGTCATAACCTAAATGACTTTTCTAATATTTCAGTCTTATGGAGCTCCAATTTAAACTGAAAAGGAAACTGCTAAAATATGTATGTGAATATATAAGAACGAGACAGGGGTATTGATTTCTTCTTGATAAATTAAAAAGTTACATAAATGAAAGTTACACGTGTAGATTTTGCATTGTTTTAGTGCCAAGTCGGCATACAAAATGGTTACATGTTTAAATGATTTTTATCTTACTTTGCATATAAGTTGACAGACAAAAAGTTTCAAACTTTGATAATTGTAGATTATATATTGCAGTAAACAAAAAATGATTAAAACGAACTTCCAAAAATAGTCCACTTGCATAAGAAATTCGGTCGACACATTAAGAAACTTTGAAAAAGAAGATTTTGGCCAATTATCATTACTCGATATCCTGTATATATGTAATAATGCCCTAATTCATTAGTAAACTTCCAGCTTCAAAACGCAACGGTGTCTGTCTTTTGAGCTGATGGATATCAAAAGTTCTAAAGCTTTGTTTTACTTTATATTAAACATCAAAGTAATGGTTTTCGCAAATACTCAACAACAGAAAATTATTCAAAATCAAAACTATAAATTTGATCTTCGATTTTTTGAAAATTGTACAGTGCATCTTATTTTCCCTAACACATCTTTATTCCTCTCTGAATTTGATTTACTTGCAAAAAAGGAAAGTTTGTTACATAATAACCCAGAGATTAAAAAGTGGAAAATTTACAACCACGCAAACTTTACAAAGAAGTCACTCCAAACTTTGGCTCCCAATGATCTTTGCGATGTCCAAATTTTGATGCCAAAGGACGACAACTTATTACAAAACGACTTTACGGGTTTTAGAACATACATTCTTCAACAGAGACCTTACTCCTACCGGTCAAGTATTTATTACGTATTGCTAACAAATCAGAAAGTACAAACTATCGCTAATTCGTTTTATAGCGTTATACCACAAGTTTTATTTTGGAATGTATGGGAAAATATTTGGTACATTTACTGTCAACTTTGTGAAAGCGAATTGATGCAGTTTAAAAATATACCAACCACCAAGCTTAGAAAATATTGGAAAGTTGAGGACAAAATTTTCATGGCAAATGCAGGTCAATTCCCAAGCAACAGGGACACAAATTGTCAAAGCCGACCTTGGAAACTGTATTTTGAAAATGGAAGAGTGAAATCCACGCTTTTTAACAAAAATGTTTGCTTCTCACAATTCATTGTTTTCCAAATAATAACAGAAAAGCTTAATATAACGGATTTGAAAGCATGGAAACCAGTTTGGGTTTGTATACATATTATATTTACATTACAATAATGCTTACTTTTTTTTGTGAAGCTTGCAAAACGTCATGGAGATTTCGCGTTTGCATCGGTAATCACGCCAGATTACGATTCAGCTGGGACTATTAACCTTGCAAAAGTTGAGGGCTACAAATTATTCTATTGTTATCAAGGGATATATGCAAATAGCGAGGAAACATTTTCAGCAAAGAGTTGGAACACTTGGAGTTCTCCATTTGAAAAGGAATTTTATCTTCTTCTATTTTTATCCATCATCTTATTGTCATTGTTACCTATTGATTACAAAATCAAATTAGCTCAAAAGATGTGTATCGGAGTTTTTGAACGACTTTATGCAATATACAGGGAAATTGTGCGACAGCCAGCATCAGTTTACGATGGTTATTTATTTGCGTTTGTTTCTCTATTATTTCTCCTTATTACAGTTTCGTACGAAAATCAAATTACTACTCAAATAATTGTTCCAATGATGAACAAACCTTTTCAGAATGCATCACAACTGTTAAAAGCAGGCTACAAAATCAACACATTTATGCATCTTGGAGGCACTAGTGGTTCCGATTTTGAACAGTTGTTTGAGTATGATTACAAAGCAAAGAAGCTAACACCGAAATACAGTATTAATGACACGCTGTTTTTGCTTAATGCTACACGAGTATCAAATACGGTTCACCTTTTTGCAGACATGATAAAAAATAAAGAAGCCTTTCTTGATACTTTTATTGGGAGCGTAGTTTACAAACAATTAGAAAAATATTCAAAACAAACTCGAGATAGTCGATGTGCAATTATTGATGAATTTTTAGTTACCCCCAAGTATGATGTATACCAGCTCCATGACTTTGAAACGTTTTCAAAAATTAGGAGAAATGTGATTGAATCTGGATTTGAACAATTTTGGTCAAGTTTGTACAATCTATTTGTTGCTTCCGGAACGCGAAAAGATGCCAAGGAGAAAAATGTTGAAATTACGAAGGAGTTTGGAATGTTAAAAGTGCAGAATGTTAATGCTATTTTGCTAAAACATTTGTTTTCATTCATTTGCGTATGTGCTATATTATCATTGTTGTCGATTTGTGTGTTAATTTGGGAAGCATTACATTATAATATTCACAATATAATTAACCTTTCAAGAAAATATAATTCCTAAATGAAAAATTAAAAAAATATAAGGTTTTTACAATATAAAGTTTGCATTAAAGTTACATGCTATAAAAGAAGGAATTGTTTAATTTTAATAGGTTATGTTTGGATCCTAAAATATTAATATAATAATAAATCTTTCTGATGAACTCGTGTTTTCATCGACTTAAAATATCTATCTACATAAGTAAATAACATCATCAAGGCTTACCAACATATTGTCTTTCTATGCAAATTAAAGATTTTCAATATTGAGTATTATTTAAGACAGCAAAAACTTTATAGCTAAACCTGGACACATCAACAACAAGGTTTATTTAAAGTCCTTTTATTAAAATTAAATCATCTGAAACAATTTTACCTTGAAATACCGTAATTTAATTACTTCGACAAACTATTGTATAAAATCTATTGTATTTTATAACTTGCAACTATTGTTCAAGTTATATGTAGTATATGTTGATCCTTTCATTGGTCACAAAAAAGCGACTCAATTTAAAATGGGAATGCGGTCAATATTCAAAGCCTTTAATATTTGGCAAAAATTCTTTGGCTTTTTTTGGAAATGTCCTTACAAATGGGAAGGGGATTGCGTTGTTTACACGGGAATGTCCAAAGGATTATTCATTTATTGGTGGATCATAATGGTTCACACGCTGCTTCTGTCCATAATTCCAACTTTGTATTTAATGATATCTTGTTTGCATGGTGCTGAGGGTTTCACAAACGTTAGCATCGATCACATCGTTGACAATCTAATTCGCCTCTTCACTGTACTGGTTGGATTCATTGGTGAAATATCAATTGCAACATACGGAAAAGAATGTCTTCCAGGGATAAAACAGATCATAATTTTAACCAAACGACTTGGCTGTAATACAGGTATTTGCAGTTATTGGAAGTTAATTAGAATTGTTCATTCTTGATTTTTTTTTTTATGAAATTGAAGATGACTATCCGGGTGGAACAAACGGAAAATTGATTGGGATCGCTCTCACAATAACAAATATTTTATTTATAACAGTTGCATATTTTCTCACCCCAGTTTTAGCCTATCTGCAATTCAACTTACTTTGCGTTCTGTTTAAATTCTTATCATTGAAAAGACCAACGATTAGTTTGCGACTATTGTCATTTATTGCGGAATATACGTCCATGATTCAAGCCTCCAAAGTTTGCTGTTTTACGGCATTGGCTCTTGCATTTTTTCAGTTCTCGATACAACAAGTAATATGGCATCTTATTAAATCATCCAGAAAGTTAAATGCTGTGCTTTCAGAGAACATTAGCAAGAATATTTTGAAATATTCACAGCTACAAATAACCATCAAACGTTTGAACAAGCTGCAATCAATAGGACTGGCAGCAACGTTGTTTTTTGCTTTGATTTTAAGCGTGGCTGCAAATTTTACAACTTTAAAATTGTACCGTTTTGTTCCCATGCCTTTGTATCTATTGTTTCCAGAAATGTCTTTATTTTTACCTGTTTTTGTGGCTACCGTTTTATCTATGACTATATCTATTTATGAGGGATCAGAAATATTTCACCGACAATTGCAGTTAAGCGTTGCACTTTGCAATAATAAGAAATACTTTCAGAGAAAACTGCGTTCCATCAAAATTATTAAACTGCGTGGTGCAGTTTTCGGCTTCAATTTGTTCGCTTTTACCGATTCTGCAAAATCAAATTATGTAAAGGCAGAAATTGATTTTACAATGACCTTGCTTTTGTCAATTAATGTCAACCGAAACTGAAAGTTGAATTAACGTTAAGTTTAATTCTAAGCGAAAACTGATAAAATATGAAAGTATAAATTATATAAATAAATATATAAGAATACAACAAAATTATACAATTAATTACGAATGCTTCTTAATATCTTAATATGCTTCACTGAAAAAATATATTGTTTTTAAAAAGAAGAAAAAGGTCACACTTCCTATGTTCTTTCTTTTCGTTAGGTCAATTTTTAAGGGGAAAATCATAATAACTATATTTAACACGAAAGCTCTGAATGTAGAGTCCATACATTGTTATTGATTTATAAATGTAATTAGAGTTATGAATAATAATTTTAATTGAAAACCAATTAAAAATTTCTATAGGTATTATAGCAAGACAAATTAAGTTTCATTTAAATTAAATTTTGAAGCAATATTCTGAAAATTTAAACTGTTTTCTGTAGTCAACCAAACGAACTTTGAAGTTATAAAGTTATGCAAATAAATAGTTTTACTTGCCAGAGTCAGTGAGCTATATCGCAAACTACCTATACAATGGTCGCATTATTAATACTCAAAGCTTTCAATATTTGGCAAAAATTCTTTGGCCGTTTCTGGAAATGTCCATATAAATGGGAAGAGGGTTGCATTGTGTTCAATGGAAGGTCGAAACGACTCTTCATTTATTGGTGGATCATAATAGTGAACATATTTCTTCTTTTCATACTTCCCACACTTTATATTATGATCTCTTGTGTAAACGGTTCTGATGGGTGCAAAAATCTTAGTATCGACCAAATAGTTGACATTTTAATGCGTTTTCTATTTCTAATTGTTGGACTAATTGGGGAGCTGGCCATTAGGGCATATGGAGAAGAATGTCTTCCAGGGATAAAGCAGATTTTGTCATTAACAAAACGACTTGGCTGCAACTCAGGTAGCATAATTAATTGACACAACTAATGTTGAAAATACTGTAATTGTTCAAAATAATGAGACTGGGAATTGTACATAGATGATCATCCTGGAAATACCAGTGGAAAATTGACTGGAATTGCTCTCACAATAATAAACGTTCTGTTTATATCCATTGCAAGTTTTATCTCCCCAATTGTTGTTGCTCTACAATTTAATTTGCTCAGCATTCTATTCAAATTCTTATCACTTAAAAAACCAAGAATTTGCGAGCAATTCTTTTCATGGATTGTCGAACACACGTCGATAATTCAGTCCTCGAAAGTTTGCTGTTTCACTGCACTGGCTACTGTATTTTTTCAGTTTTCCATTCACCAAGTACTTTGGCATCTCATCAAGTCTTCAAAGAAGTTATCTGCAATGTTTTCAGACAAAATTCATAAAAGCATTTTCACATATTCCCAACTACAACTTATCATCAAACGTCTGCATAAGTTGCAATCAATTGGATTGGCATCCACGTTGTTTTTCACACTGATTTTATCTGTAGCTTCAAATTTTACAACTTTAAAATTGTATAGTCTTGTCCCCATGCCTCTGTATCTTCTGTTTCCAGAAATGTCTTTATTTATCCCCGTTTTTGCTGCTACGGTTATGTCCATTGCTATTTCAATTTATAAGGCATCTATAATATATCACCGACAATTAAAATTAAATGTATCACTATGCTATAATAAGAAATATTTCGAAAGAAAGCTTCGCTCCATCAACATAATCAAGCTTCGTGGTGCAGTTTTTGGCTTTAACTTGTTCAGTTTTGCTGATTCAACAAAATCAAATTATGTAAAGGCAGAAATCGATTTTACAATGACCTTGCTTTTGTCAATTAATGTCAACCGATGAAAAAAAAAGAATTGATTTAAACATCGATTACATAAGTAGCAAGCTGATAACTTTATCGATACAAAATTGCCAAATAACAACGGATGTTAGTTTATCGAAGAAGTTTCCATCTCCAAATGGGACTTTGTACGGAGGACAGGATTTCAGAAACAAGCGAAAAGCCTTTGATTCTCTTCTCCGTTTTGCCAAGTCCAAAATTTTCACAGAACTTTCATAAGGATACGAAAGTCTCTTGAATGCAACGTGATTTAAAATTGAAAAGTCAATTGCAGCAATCACGAAAAAGGAGGTGACGAGAAAGGGGATATTTTCCGATGGTTTTATCAAAATAAAGAAAGATGTTATTATTGCGACAATTATTGATCCCATAAACAAAGGCATTGAGGGCTGCTGCAGAGTGAGCGATGAAAGTTTGTTTATTATTTGAATTTGTCGGTATTTAGTCAAATCTTGACTATTTCCGTTGCTCATTTCCCTAAAATGTTACATAACGTTATTATTAGGTTTATTTTTTTTACGCAAAAAATTATACGCGTACGTTTTCAAGATTCCAATGAGAAACTGAATCAATTCTGAGGGATAAATGAGCAAAACGATTCCAAAAAAGCAGCAAGTGTTGCAAATAACCATCCACGTATATCCCCCGCTAATTAACGCTCCAATTAATTGGGTGGTCAACAATATCTGTGATTTGTTTTCTGTACATCCAGCCATTTGGCCAATCATTGCTCCCAATGAAGGAGGCATGCAAGGTCTCAAAATCCCAATAACCAACATTGCCAAAGGTGCAAGGAAAATTGACGCAATCACTAATTGTGAAAAAGCTACAAAAAATGCCGTAACTTGATTTCTTATTTTGAGACCTAAATTTAAAATACAAAGATTTACAAAAAATGATTTTCTCTACAATTTCTTTAGCTTACCGTATCTTTTCACCCATTGATCTTCCACGTTGTGCAAATGAACAATCAAAGAAGCTAATTCAAATTTTATCGAATTAAAATGATATAACAAGGCCGTGTAATTAAAATACATGCACAAAACATAGTACATTATGACTCGCATCCATGTTTGTGCATTTGGGTTTTCAGAAAACCAGTTCAATGCAAGGAATATATGCGCTTTTAATACTACGATTGCAAGAATGTGTCCAAACTTTAGGTTTTGACTGTGTAACTCCTGATTGCTTAAATTTAAGGAAATTGGAAAACACTTTGGCAGAGTGGATAAGCCTATAATAGATTTTATAATTAGGCCATGGGATGTCTTCCCTTTTAAGATGAGCAATTCTTTGAAAGACATTTTATGATTTGTAAACTGGTGAAAGCAAGGAGGTTTTCTGACTTCTTTCTGAATTTTTTAAACGGTATTTTAAATATTCAATCTGAAGGTTATTTTCCATTTTTTATTAGAATAACGCATTGCTTTATTATTTTGCAAACAAGGTAGCATAAAAATTGAACTAAAGCCAACCTTTGTCCAGTATTTTGAATGCGTTTAAACGAAAGAGAAAGTTACTGCAATATTCAGCATTTGCATTATGAAGACAAAAATCAGAATTTGTGTCAATGTCAAGGCCAAGTTTTGAAATATTTAATTCATAAAATTCTTTAATTATGTAAAATCTACCTTTAAAACAATGTCTACGTGTCTCAAAACATGTTGGTTTTTTTCCGATGAATTTTAGAAACATAAATTTCATGGCGAATCTAATTTTAATATAACTTAAAGTTTTAATTTGCGGTTTTTTGCACCCGATGCCACAAGTACTTCTATTTATTCCTCGGAATTCAGAACACACGTGCAATTAATTACTTTTGCGGCTCTTTAATTGCTTAAATGTCCATATAAAGTAAAATTTCCATGATGATAAAACTATACAATTCCTACCATTATGGCATCTTTATCTTCCCTTTGGGTATGGTCCATTGCCTGCTGCTTTTCCATTGGGGTACAGGCCGTACAAATAAATGTTGACACATCGGAAGCCCCAGAACTTGAAGGCTTTGGTTCAAAGGTCAAATCCACGTTGAACCAATGGTTCCCAAAAATTGAAGAAATGCTGAAATCCGACACCTACAAAGCCGTTGAAGTAATCAATATTCGATTCGACCCCAATTACGATGGGGTTGCTTATGCGTCAGGGAATGAGATCGTTGGGGCGGTTGATTATTACAAGGATCATCAAAATGATGTTGGTTCCATGATTCATGGAGACTGAAAAATGCATAAAATTAGTGGATTATATTAATTTATTTCAAATCAAACCTTACTAAAAACTATTATCCAATAGCATTGCACTATACTAATAGTTGTACGAACTACAACAAATCTTAAGAATCTAAATATAGCAAATTGCAAAATTAAAAGGTGGAGATTCCATGGAAGGACTTGTAAATTCATGGTTACAAAATGGTTACAAACTATAAATTAGTCTGTTTGACAATAATTACGTTTACATTAATTCATTGCTAACCTAATACACATTTGTCAAAAGTTATTGGATATAAATTTATATTAATTATTCATGAAGATTTTTTTTTTTAAATTATACAGCTATGAATGGAAAAATAATATAAATTATTTTTATATAAATTATAAATAATATCCGGGATTGCAGAGGAAATAGTCGTCCTGTCAGCTTTAACAACCAACTTATTGCCGTACTGTGTCAAGTGAGTGTTAGTTCCAACGGTTGATTCTGAAGAGGCTCTCAAACATAAACATGTTAAGCCGTCCTCAAAACGCGAAAGCTTTGCCACAGTTCCAGACACAACTTGGGAGCCCCTTTAGGACATATGAGAGGAGCTGGAAGTCTCCATTTTGGTAAAATTACATATTAGCATTGAACACAATATTAATACCCTATTGAGAATTAATTAATGTCAACGTAAAATATTGCTTTTGAACCCGTTCAAAAGTGGGCGTGTAAAATATGTAAACAAGACAAATTGAAATTCATGACTAAGGAAATCCAGTTGTATAATAGCGATCGCTTCGCCCCATTTTTAAAACGGTTTGTTTATTGACTAATTTTATTATTGTTGTAGGGACCAGTGAAGCATTCCCTTGCCTTTGTGTCTCTTGGACACTTGGACTGATAAATCCTGCTGGAGTTTTACTTTGTGGACCTCCAGTTAATTGGCACCCATATATTTAATAGGAAAAAATTATTAACATATGTAATGCTTTTCAGGCTGTGGGAAAACTTTGCTTGCCAAAGCTGTGGCTAATGAAGCTC
This sequence comes from Proisotoma minuta, assembly GCA_034698145.1. NCBI lineage: Eukaryota > Metazoa > Arthropoda > Collembola > Entomobryomorpha > Isotomidae > Proisotoma > Proisotoma minuta. The sequence goes on from JAQIXN010002017.1 coordinate 13,886, forward strand.
GGATAAACTTTATTTCAGTCAAAGGGCCAGAGTTGCTCAA
>JAQIXN010002018.1:0-13921 GCA_034698145.1 Proisotoma minuta
GAAAGCAGGACTCGGAGTGGATATCAAGTTTTGCTTTTCACCCAAGGAACATTCACAAATGATTACCCCGAATTTCGGAGAAATGTTGCATTACCCGTTTAAGGGTTACTTCATAAGTGGACGGGCATCCGCAGAAAAATCCGCAGCATTTTCAGGGCAAGCCCAGCAACTAAGTAAGTAAGAACTTTCTCCATCTGGATAAATCCAGAAAAATCAATATAATATTTGGAAATGGATGTAATAAAGTAGCAGAACATCTGCTTAAATGACCTTTGACATTGCTTTGAGCTACAGCTTGAGACAGATTTCGTCATAATGTCCAATTGCAAACTGCTCAGGGATGATGCAAAGCGATCAAATCTAGATTTCATGGCCTTTAATCCTGAATTTCATGACATAAATGAACCACCTCTTAACTTAACCTGAGATTAGGCCTTAAAAGGTTGCAGCCTTAGTTTCAGGTCAAAGTGTCCAAAAGAAAGACAGACAGACGGAAAAAGGAACTTGGCTCAAACTTTTTTGCACGTGTGAAAATGATGAATCAATTTAACGCGGAGAAAGTGCATGACTCAGAATAACATGTTACGCAAAAAAGGAAACTTTCCCAGATTTTATCCCCTTGTATTTTTCTCCGTTTTAGATTTCATCCACTTTCGTTAGATGACCTTGTGCTTGTTTTGGGATGACCTAAATAACTGCGTAGATTTTAGATAGAGAGTGAAATGCAAATACCTCACTTCAGATGAAAAGGTCAAAACGAACAGGAGAAAGTGCTTTGGTTTGATTAATCAACTTTGCTTTGTAAAACTATCTAAAGATGCGAATTTTTGGATGTAGATTTTTTGAGATATTACATTAAATTGAATGAAAGTCAATTTTTTTATAGACTTAGATAAACGGAATTTCATAGGAAAGTTTTCATTTTTTTTTCCAAAAATGCAGTCATTTAGCTTCAATTTAACTTCTATGAGTTCTGCAGCAAAATAATTAAAAAGCTATCAATTTGAAATAGAAGGGTAAATTGTAATTAATTACTTCATCCATTTTCTTATTTGTTTGAAGTTTCATTTTGATGATTCATCTTGGAAGTTCCAACTTAGAATCTCAAGACAGCTTGAGACGAGACAGCTTGAGAAAACATCATATTTACAATTAATTATCAATTTATAACTTTAAACAGATGATAATGAAGCTAAATTTCGATTAAACGGATGGTAAATTACTTTATAAACAAATTTTGAAAAGAAGTGTAGCCAAAGTCGGTCACATAAATTATCAATATTTTCAACTCTAAAAACTCTGAAATGAAACTTTAATTTCAATTAACTGTTTTAGAATTTGGATTTTAAAAAAATCTAAGCTAATTAATTAATCGTAAATGAGATGAGATGTTGCCAAAATCATCTCTAAATTAGTAATTTTCACCTCAAACAATAAAAATGCGACTTTAATTTCGTCATTTTTACTATTTTTTACCCAAGAATCCTTCAGTATTTCAAACAATATAAGTCAATTGTTAATAAAGAATTACTAATTAATCAAACTCTAGGTAAAACCCCCAAAAATACTAAATTTTAATGGTGAGAAAATAAAGTTGAGGAAATTGAGACGCTGCTTGTTTTCAACAGGTGAAAAGTGACTGCGGTGTTCAACTTTTACATTCTGACATTTCATTTTTTTTACTCGATAGTATTTAAATATTTTCTTAATTGTTAGTTAAAGTTAGTTAATTATTCGACCAACGTTTGAAAAATTATAAATTCCGTCCAATTTAGTTAAAATTAGTTTATTAGCAGTTAGTGACTAATTATGGATAAATTAAGCGCAACAATTAACTAATTCTACAAATTCGACAAAAACGACAAGATGCCACAATCTCGGGGTGTGTTAGGGTGCTGTGGGTGTGGTCGTGAGGATGAGGATGACGACGGAGCGATGCCCAAACCCAGGGGATGCACTGACACCGTTTGGCTTATTTGCTACGTCCTTTTTTGCTGTGTTTTGGTAATATTTGCTTAATTGTTTGGTTAATTTAATCTAATTATAATTATAATTGCAGCTTCTAATCGGAATATTTGCCCTCGTGTACGGAAACCCCAAGCGTTTGATTAATGGAATGGATAGTTTTGGAAATATTTGCGGCTCTACAAATGATCAAATTGGATCGCTAAATTTTTCTGGAGCAGATATGACACAGAAGCCGTAAGCTAATTGCCAATTAAGAATTTAAACGCCGAATGAATGGGACGAAGCAATGATGTACGAGATTTTGACTTTGAAGATCGTGATTTAGTGTGACTATTTTGACCTATTTTGAGCCAAAGTCAAAATGTTCGAAAAGGCCCTTTCTTATAAACTGACATGCGATGGAGCCTTCTGCGGATATGCATCAAATTTCCGGTCGATAAGTCAAAACATTAGAGTTGTCGAGGAAAGAGACAGCCAGATAGTGCTTCTTCCCACAATTAAACTAATTGGCAATTACAAAAGAAATTAATGATCCTAAAAATTCTCATATTTCAGTTACGTCTTCTATTTCGACTTGACTAATATGGATTCCTCTACAAAAATCTGCGTTGAAAATTGTCCTTCAGAGCCAATTAGTGGAATGATCGAACTCCAACAGCATTATTTTAATAGCTCCATTAATTATTGTCGATACGATTTTAATATCAGCGAATGGGAGGATAATAGAAATGCTGGGAAAGGGAAATTATCCGGAAATGTGTTGGAATTTGATGACATACTTTGTCCAAAGTTTCCCGTTTATGCTAGGTAAAAATGCTTCTAAAATGCTGCTAATTAATTAATTATTGTTGCTCTAATCTGACGAAAATTTTATTCAAAATGTTTTTTTTTAAATTGCTTAAGTTCCAGACTTAAAAAAATAACATCAAAATCACTAAAAAATCATTTCTCTGTAAAATTTGCCCTGGTCATATGGGACTTAATTTTCCAACCCAAATGGCATTACCGTTTGATATTTCTATGTACTTCCATTGAGGATTAGAGCCACAAGATTGAATTTAAAACTATACTATAACGTGTCGAAATCTAAAGAGTGAAATTTTGTTAAAATTTTCCAATTTTATCTACGTAAGCTTGAATTTAAACAGCAGCAATAGTAAATTAACAGTACTCTAATTGATGCTTTAAGTATTATTTTTTTTCTTAAATTTCAGTCATCCTATCCTAAAAAGATGCGTTCCTGTGGCGGATCAGGGCTTAAAACTAAAATTATTCAACGCCCATGATGTCTTTACCTCCGTCTATGGCTATTTAAACGGTCTCAATCTTTTCAAACAAATGCTGGGCGATTTGGCAGTCACTTGGCTCACTGTGTTGGCACTTACAGGACTTTCTTTTGGTAATTCGAATCGAGTTAAAATCGCTTAAAAATATTTTCTGATATTTTATATTAACTTTTAATCATTTGTATTTGCAGTGATCTCATTACTTCTGGTCCTAATTCTACACTGGATGACGACGGTGGTGGCTTATCTCATCCTTGCCACTTCGTCCATTCTATCACTTATCTTCACGGGCTTTCTTTGGTGGACTTATGCCGACATCAAAGGAATTTTGGATAGAACGGATAAGGACATGATGTTGGAGGAAATTTGCAGAAATGAGGCATCATTCTTCATTTATGCAATAGTATCCACTATTTTCACCATAGTTCTGTTGTTGGTCGTGTTTGTGGTTCGAAAACGGGTGGCGATTGTTGTGAAGCTATTTCGAGAGGCTGGGGCAGCGATGAAAGCCCTTCCTTGTTTATGGATTCAACCATTTATTACATATGGAGCCCTGGCAGCCTTCTTTTGCGCTTGGCTTTATATTGTACTTTGTATTGCGACTTCAGGTGAGAATTTGAGTTTTGTCTCTTCGCCTGTTTACTAAATTTTAATTATTTTAAAGTTTTAAATCGGATTTGCTTTGCTTTTCGGATGTCCAATTTTAATTCGCTCCATCCACAATACTTCATTACATTTAATTTTTAACAGATTACCCAAAAAGGCGTCACATTCCATCACTCTCCATGGCTGGAATTGGTGTTGAAGACATAAACGCGCTGTCTACAATATCACACATTTCGGATGTAAATGGAAGCAGTGAGAATAATTTTTCGATGGATGCCGCAACAGCAACAGCTTCTGATAGGGGAAATCGATCTTTTTTGGACGATCTAACTGGATGGACACTGATAGAGTATTCGGACGAGACCTGGGTCAAATACATGTGGGCACTTTATATTTTTGGGTTAGTTTGGTGCTCTGAATTCATTCTCGCGTGTCAACAAATGGTCATCGCCAGCTCCGTGTCCACTTGGTATTTTTCCAGGTATATTTTAGTCAAAAATAATACAAAACTTTTAAAATTAGCTTATTTGACTTGTTTTATTAAATTGAAGATCCAGAAGTTCGTTGAGTTGCGTCGTGTTTAAATCAATTAGCAGAATGATCAAGTATCACATTGGATCAATTGCGTTGGGCTCGCTGATCATTACTTTTATAAAGCTTCCCAGATTAATTTTGCAGTTTACTCAGAAATTGTAAGTATTAAAGTTCCACAAATCTCATTATTCAATTGCTTCTCCTTCTACCTACATCGCTTACATTTATTATTTATTCCCTATTTTTTTTGATAGATTTCGAAAATGGGAGGAAGTGACAATTGTTAGATGGTTAAATCGGTGCTGCATCTGCTGTCTCCGAGGATTTGAAAGTTGTATGAAATATGTCCATCACAATGCCTACACCGTAATTTCTATCCAAGGTGTCAACTTTTGTCCTGCATCTCGACTGGTATTTTTAATTATTTTAAAACTATTTCTGTAAAAAATACTAAACAAATATTTTTTAGGCATTCTCTGCCCTCGTCCAAAACGCACTACAAATCTCTGTAATAAACAGTGTCGGCGATTTCGTACTTTTTCTGGCGAAATGTATTACAGCAGCTTTAACTGGTCTCATTGCACTCGTCATTTTCCGCGCTGACCAAAGTCTTTACTACTACGCCATCCCTGTCCTTCTCACTGTCACATTTTCGTATTTTGTGGCACATTGCGTCATCTCTGTATTTGAGGTAATTGCGACAAAATATAAAAGAGGTCAATTTGTAACAAAGTCTATTTTAAAATAAGTCTAAACAATTTTCTAATTGTAAATTTATAGATGACAGTGGACACACTCTTCCTCTGTTTCTGCGAAGATCACAACATGAACGATGGAAGTCCTGGAAAAGAATTTTATGCCCCTCGATCCCTCCTTCACTATATGACTATTGATGCAGTGGATGCCGTAGCCCCTGGGAGAGCTCCAGGAATTGGAGTTTTGGATAGTCCAAAGAAATTTGCAGATGCAAGTCCAGAAGAAATCATTCCAATGAATCCTTATCATGAGACGACTGAACCAAATAATTAATTAAGCATTTCATGAATTTAACAGTCAACTTTAGTTAGGAAACATCGACGTGAGTCAAGTTTTAAATTACTAGTCGATGATAAGCGTAAAGTGCCTAGATTTAAAATGTCGTGTCTTTCTCTCAATTTAAGGGACCTTTGAAAAAGTTCTATTTTTCTGTAACTAAATCTCGACTGAATTTTTGAACTGTGTGTAGCTAATTTTTTTTAGGAACTGACTAACAATGCAACTAGCATTTAGCCTTCAGGTTGTTTTAATTTTAAGAGCTTTGTATTATTAAATTCGTAATTTTAAATAGTCACTTTAAAATGAAGCCAAGCCAAATAGTTAGTATTAGAAAAGTATTGTATTTATACTTTTAAAAATGTAGCACAATCTGTTTGTTGTAACTAACTAGTGCAATAATATCACAGTTTTAATTTTTGAGTGTCAACAAATTTTGCAATGCTTTTAGCACTGCTTCACTTCCGAGTCTTTTTTTCTTATCGTCTAAACAGCGTTGGGAGAGGGCGTAAACTTTTAGAACTTCGTCACAGTCAACGGCACCGGCGGTTGGATCGATAAGTTTGAGAATGTCTTCGTCATCTTCGATTACGTCTTGGAGATGGGTAACAATGTCTTGTCCGTCTCGGTCCTCGTCATAGGGTGCAAGACCTGTTATTAGTTCCAGAATTATCTGAAAACGATAATTAAAAAACTTGCAAACTTGCGCAAAAATTCAAAGTAATAATTTACCACGCCAAAACTATAAATATCCAATTTTGGCGAAATATCCCCCCGATGAGCTTCAGGCGCCATGTACGCCGAAGTCCCAATAATTGTTGAGGTCAACGCCGAAGTCTTATTTGGTGTTAAAGATTTAGCGAGACCAAAGTCTCCAATTTTCGGAACGAGACTTTCACTCAGCAAAATATTTGCGGATTTAATGTCCCTGTGAATTAAGGGTTTGGCTTTTGCAGTGTGTAGATAATGCAGACCGTTTGCGACCCCAAAAAGGATTGAAATTCGTTTCGACCAGTGCAGCGGATTTTGTTTCAAAGCAATTGCATCCAAAAGAGATCCTTTTCGCATGTACTCGTAAACAAGACAGTATTGTGGACCATTTGTACAGTAGCCGATTAGAGGGAGGAGATTTTCATGTCGAAATCTAAAAAAAAATAGGGAAAATTTTAGTAAAATTAAAGAAATAAAACATCATCATTTTCTTTAACTTACTCTGATAAAACTCTAATTTCGGTCAAAAACTGGTCTTCAACAAAAGAATCAACGGAATTTAACAGTTTAACAGCCAAAGCCGGTCCACCGCTCGACGTCAGGTCAAGTTTGTAAACTTTGCCAAAAGCTCCAGCCCCTATACAGTTTTCCTCCCCAAAATCCTTCGTCAGTGACTTAATCACCGTGATATGAAAAGGGACAAGTGCTCCTTGGGAATAATCTTGATTATTTAGTCTTTGTAGCAAGTCTTGTAACAATTCGTCGTTTGGCGTTGATTCAAGGGTCAAATTTCTTAATAGGGCGGAAGGGACTTTGGCTGCAGGGCCGACTTCAGGTCTTTGGGGCAATTCTTCGAGAGCTAGGATTTCTCTTGCCACATAATCCGCCGCACGGAACATTTTGCAAGAGATCAAAAGTTCTAAAAGGGACTCTGGCGTTGGACGTGACTTTCCCGAAGTTGACCACTCGTCAAGGAGAATTTCGCCACAGGGTGTCCCCGTTTTTGCGCCATGTCGTTCGATTAAGTGAAGATGTTCCATGTTGTATTTTGGTTTGGAGGGGTTAATGTCGGAGGGAATTGTCACCATCAACTTTTTCCATAAATCGTCAACGTCCAGCAGCTAAAACAGTTAAAATGAATTTAAAAGTTTAGATTAAAATTGAAATTTTGAGAATTTTACTTGTCCAATTTTAATGCGGAAACTTGGAGGCAACTTCCTAAGTTCTACTCCGGCGAATGACACCCCTGCCATGTCTCTTAAAAATCAGGGTCAAGGTCACGGGCGAATTTTGCTTCGTCGTGACGAAAGACGAAACCAGCAGCTTTTCATGGCTTTGGGAAATGGGAAAAATGAATCAACCCTCGAATTCAAGTTTTTGAACGAAAAAGTCGAAAAACGCTATAAATAACGCTAAAAACAATTAAACTGCAACTTAATTAACTAAAATATAAAATGGGATCACAATTAGAAGGCTTTGTCAACAGTAAGTCACTTTTTAATTATGTAAGATTAATTAAATTAATATTCTCCTTCCAATCTCTAGAAATAGTTTCAATTATTACTTCAGACGGTCGTAATTTTGTGGTAAGTTATTTTAATTGTACTCTAATTGCATTTAACTGATTGTTAATTGGTTAACCAGGGGACGATGAAGGGATTTGACCAAACAATTAACTTAATTTTGGACGATAGTCACGAACGTGTTTACAGTACTCAAGGCGTTGAACAAGTTACGCTCGGACTTCACATTATTCGTGGGGACAATGTGTAAGTGAATAAGTTAATTGCAATTAAAGTGATTTTAATTGATTATTCTCGAATTTAGAGCCGTAATTGGAGAATTAGACGAAGAAATTGATGCAAGATTAGATATGGGAGCAATTAAAGCAGAGCCGTTAAATGCCATCGTCCATTAATTTTAATTAAAATTGCATGTCGCTCTTTTACTATAATTTAAGTAGCTTGTTATTTTTGTACTTGTTAAAGTAATTTAATAAACTGTCAACTTTTTCTCAAAAAATCTATTTTACATGCGAAAGGACTAGAAAACTATTTCAATTCATTTATAATTAAGACGATTTTTGATCTTTGGAAGGTTTGGATTCTTCTTTATTATTATTTTTAGGGGGTTTGGCTTCGGCAATAGAAGCCAAAAGTTCTTGATGCATTTTCTCTAATGAATTTGAGCCTGATCTTTCGTCAGTTGCTGCCTCTCTATGTCGTCGTACTGTCTCTTTTTCTCTGTCCAACTTCCGGTCAAGTCGCGCATAATATTCTAAATTTGCACGTTCAAAATCCATCCCTATTAATTTGATTATGCCCATTGTCATTCCTCCGACGAAAAGACCGATGCCACTGCCTGTGAATTTTAAAAAGAAAAAAAGGTTTTAAATTGGTGTTAGGACGGAGCGAAGCCGCCGACGAGTCCCCAGTTTTGACCTTTGGCCTTGAAAGTCTTGGTCAATAATTCAGAACGCTCGAGAGTCATGAAGAATAAAAGCGGGACCGGCGACTACTTTGCATCGTAATAATTTTTTAAAGTGGATAATTACCGAAGAGGGCTCCCGAAAAACACGCTTTAGGCCCATCTTTAAACTTGTATAAAAATCCTGCGAGTCCTGCCCCACCCACTTGATCAATCAGCCCGTACTTCCCTCTGTACGTTGAAATTAGTGTGGCACCCATCCTAAAAAAAATTAGTTTTTAACTTTTTAATTAACTTTTGGTGAAATTATATTAATATTTTTTTAAATAGCTCGAAATCCTAGAAATCAATTTAAAATGTCAGAAAGCAGGTCAAAATCATTTTACATCCAATCCAAAATTATCCGAAAATCATTTATATCCGTCTATTTTTTTTTACTTCAATTGGTCTCGACATGCAGATCCCGTTTTAAAACACGACGGGGTCGAAATCTTGCAAGTTTCAAAAAATGCGCTTACATGTACATAAAAGTAAAGGCCCCAAGTCGCCAGCCGATTCTAAAAGCTCCTGAGCCCATTCCGAGGGTGACCTTGTCTCCAAGTTTTATCTAGAAATGAAAATAAAACAATGATTAAAATCCACGACAAATTTTCAATTTCGCTCAGTACCTTTGCTTGCATCGGAGTCTCAAACTTTGTGTCGGCATTTTGTCGCATAAAATCCTGGTATGCGATCCGTCCCCTGCCCGTAGCTCCCACTAGCGACCCCACTAAAATGGACATGAACGTAGCGTCCTTAATTCTGTACATTTCTGGAGATATGTCACCAAATTGGCTGGAAAATTTGGAACAATTACCAAAATAGTTCAAATCAACAATTCAAAGGGCCCTTACTCTCTTGTGAAGGCGACTTGGATCCTTTCCCATCCGGTCATGGCATCCTTGGCTTTTTTCGCCTTGGCATAATACAAATTGTCCTTGGACACTTGGATAACAGGAGCGTTGGGGTTTGTCCCTGGATTTGTAATTGCCGAAAATACGTTTCCCATTTTGGAAACTATTTGGAAATTAACTGAAAACTAAGTTATCATTGGAATTGGATAAGTAAAATCGTCAACTAAATTTACAATTTAAGCCGGAGTTTTGCAGAGATCCATTCGCATTCGCAGAATATTTCCAAGTTCTCAACTTTCCCGATTTCCAAAAACCAAAAACGTTTGGGAATTATAGCGTCTTTTTTAGAAACAACTTTATTTCTCAATGCTACTAAAATTACAGCTATCAATTTAAAATTAAATCTATCCACGAAACAGAAGCCAACAATTCTAAATCCAAATCTAAGATAAGAGTCTTTTAATAGGAAAGTTTTCCTCAATTCGTCGTCGTCGTCAGTGGTCAGCCTTTGACCTAATCCTTTAACCCAAAATATAGCCCGAGACCAATTACGATGACGAGGAGCAGGACTAAAAAAATTATCGTGGAGCTAATGGCACAAGCTCTCGTGCAAACCTTGTCGCGTCTTATATAGTCGTCATTCTGCAAGAAAGGTCATAAATGTTCACAACATATCACAAACTTTAAGATCTTCACATACCGCAAGAAGATGAGCCCCAATTAGTAATATCTTCACTTTAAAATCAAGATTTTGCTTGAATCCTATGCAAAAATGATTATGCGTGGGTCTGTCCTTTTCCTCTATCATGCAGTCATTGTTGACAAACAGCAACTCGCCGCCAAGGGAAATGGATGGACGTTTCGTCGTCGTAGCTGTCGCAGACGCCGCCGACTCTTTCGAACTTCTTTTTAAATTCAAACTGTTTACGATCCCTCCTTTGGAAGGAATTGAGCGTCGGATTCCCGAAGCGGACATGGTCATTTTCTTCTTGACTGCAGGGGTCACGGTTAAGCGTCTTTCGTCAATTCGGGCTAAAACTTCTATCCCTCCTCCGGCTCTTCCTAATTCTAACCTCGGCGGACTCCACGCCCGAAATGGCCAGAACATGTTGTGTTTTTGTTTGTCGACGAGTTCGTAATGGGCTGTTACACCGCCACCTCCCTTGTCGAACGTCTTAAGGTTACAGAAGGGTCTAAGGCCGCCGGAACATGTACTGCTTTGTGTAACTGATCCAAGAGCAAGTTCCTTGTAGCCTGGTTGACTTCCAGGATATCTCGCCGTGATTTCCTGCAAATTGAAAATAGAAATCATGCACAAGCTTTCACCACATTTGACCTATAATATCATGATATAAAGGACCCATTTTTGAATTTGAACTGAGATGGAGTCTGCCGAGGTTAAGTTTCAGGTTGAAGAACCAGATAGTTATTTGTTGAGCGATGCTAATTGATTGCTTACCCCACTTAACCCCAAAATTCCGGGGTCACCCGTAAACAGCATTAACTGCATCTTTCCATCCGCTTGCGTTAACACATAGTTTAATTTTGTGATTTCGGAACCTTTAGAAAAGTTATCGAGTTGGAACAATTTTTCCCCGTCTTCGTTTAGAATGTCGAATCTTTTCCCTAATTATTAGAAACAATTAATTAAGATTTAATTTAAAGTTAATTGTTCTTACTGTTAATTATATTCCTGCGCAGGAATATTCGCGACAGCTTTTCAATCTTTCTCAACTCCCCATTCACCTTACTCTCATGAAAATTGACGATGAGGTCATCAGGGTCGTCTGTAGGTACCACATCCGACATTTCCACAACAGTGTGACGCACTTGCGGGGGAGATTTTACAGGAAGGGTGTCAATAATGTGGGAATGTGTCGAGCTGTCAAATGTTCGAGTTTGTGGCACAATACTTTTTCCTGTCCCTGGGGTCGGCATTTCTTATGCTATAGATAAAATTCCTCAAGTGACCCGAGGTCATTTGAAGTCATTAGAGCTTGAAGTAAGAAAATGTAGAGATTTTTTGGAAGAGCTTTTCAAAGAGAAAACTTTGGAAACTCTCATAAAAAGTTTCCATGAACGATTTCCAATTTCCAAAAATTTCAAGAAGCCATTTTATTCAGAAATCGTAAAGTATTTGTAAAATTCGAAAGCCATATTATAATGTCGCCAAACACTATTTCGAAGGTCATTCGCCAAGTCTTGTTGTCCCCTCGCTTCAATCCCTTAAAATTTCCATTTCCTAAAATTGTAGGAAGTTACCAATTCCAAGCTTTCCAAAACCTTCAAAAACATTGGAAAGGGATTTCTCCTAATCCCTTGGCAGGGATTCAATCGACTCGAGCTTACGAAGCGATTGCAGACTGGAAAAATTTACCTGGACACGATCAGCTCACATTTTTAACGGACAAGGACATTGATTCTTTCATTCGGAACAATTCTTCAGTGCTTATTATGTTCTATGCGCCTTGTAAGTATTATTATTTTCGCGTTTTTACCTTATTATGCTTGCAAATAATATATAATTTTGTTATTTTTAGGGTGTTATCACTGTAAAACCCTTTGAGTATTTAATAATATTTAATAATTTTATCTAAGAATATTTTTGAAAAAAGGTAAAAACGCTAAGCCAGAATACGCCAGAGCAGCAGATATATTGGCAAAAGAGTTTCCGTCCGGTCGTCTTGCAGCAATTGATTGCATTCTATACCCTTCGGTAGTTTTTTAATCCGAATTTTCTTAAAATTCCTCAACATTTTTTTTCTCTCGTAGATCTACGAAAAGTACGAAATTGTCGGGTAAGATATTATGGAAATATTCTTCATTTACTGTCTAAATTAGTCTAATTAGTAGTATAATAAAATTGATTGAAATTGATTTCATAGGTATCCCACACTAATTTACTATTGGAACGGGAAGAAAATTGGGGAATATCATCACCGACGGCGAGCTTCTGATTTCGTCCATTTCATGCTTCGTGAACCAAAGACAAAGGCTGATCTTTAACTACTTTTATTAAACTATTTTAATAAATTGTCAAAATTAACAGTGAATAAATTAAACAAGTTAAAAATAACTAAAAAATTAACCCGGAAGCCACCATAACCTTGATTTTTTCGCAACCATTTTAGGATCACACGGCTCTTTCTTTAGACAGATTATAAAGTCCACGTCACCTGTAATTATAATGTTTTAAAATGTTACCAACGTAGAAGTTGATTGTTTCGTTTTATATTTAGTTAGCTTACATTGACAAATTGCTTGTTTGCAAGATGGGGGCTTATTTTCTGAAGTTTGACAAGAAGGATTTTTGTTTTTGTCCTTTTCATCTCCTTCACCTCCATGGAGGTAACTGTATTTGGCGAAAAGAGGGGCACAACCTGGAGCAAATTAGAAACTTAAACAGTGTCTGAAAATGTTGACCCCTGACCTTCGAAAATAACAGACCGAACAGAACAATGCTTACCCAAATGCTCATGCCTCGCCTGATAATAACAGAGGTCGTGTGTTTTGCAGCAAAGGTCACATCCATCTGTAGTGGAGCCATCCCCCATTTTGTCCCCTCCCTTTCCGCACCAGTTCCCGTAATTGCTCAGTTTGTAAAAGCTGTAGTTTGTGTCCTTAACTATGAGAGCTACTAGTTGACCCAGATTTCGCTTCACTCTAGAATTTGGAGTTTGAAGGGGCGAAGGGGTCGCAAAGTTCAGCAAAAGGGTCAAAAGGGTCAGTGATAGATTCATTTTTATTGTAGACAAAATACAAAATAGAAATGAAATGCATATTGTGGAAGTGAATTGTAATGCATTGAAAATCGAATGTTTTGTAAACATAATTATTTTTCAAAAAACTAGATATGTGTAAGTTAGTTGGTGCATTCGTTCATTCATGAAATCGATACCATTTATGATAGCGTCTATCGTCATTTTATAATGTTGTCTGTCAATTTGGTAGAACCAAGAGAACAACTGTTGAATGTGAATCAATCGTGGTCTTTTACTTTTATATCAAAGACAAAAAAAAAATTTAAAAATATCAACATATTAATTCCAATCTCTTAACCTTCCAATCCTTATAAATTGTAATTAATTTATTTTCACATGTCAAACTTCGACTCCGGTAAAATATTGCTCAGTTTCCTGTGTACTAATAATTTTCAAAGATCCTAATAATCCAATGGTTGTTTTATACCTTTTCGGGCTCTCTTCATGGCCAAAATGTTTAGTCTATTTAATGGACTTGATGTGCGATATTGTAAATATTTTCACAGATTTCAGCAAAAAAGAGAGTAGAAAAAGGTTGCATCCCTTGATATGGTAAAACACTGGAATTTTTAGCGGAAGAAATTACATTACATGTTTTATTATTCATTTAATTAACAATCAAGGGTCAAAGTAAAATTATCGCTAGCTAATTCTAATTTTATTTCCTTATCTTTCTCAATGTTTAATTAATGAAAATAAAAGT
>JAQIXN010002019.1:0-13919 GCA_034698145.1 Proisotoma minuta
CTCCAAAACCACGCCCACTGTATGGGTCATAGCGGCCACACCCAAGCTTACGACCAACTGATTTTTGGGTTACAAACGCCCAAGGCCTTGTTGGATCAGCTCAGAAAGTTTGAGAAAGTCGTAAGCTTGGGTGTGACCTCCACAGCCTCTCAAAGTTGACACAAAAACGCTCTTCCACGGTATATATCTTTGTAGGAGATGCAAGGAGAAAGCAAAACAAACGGTAGCTAAGGAGTGAGAATTCCCGACTCACTTGGATTTCTCCTGCTTGCGGACGTTCCAAAGTGAGACGAAGCAATTCTCAATTTCTCAGTTTGCCCATCTTAAATTAAGAGCCTCTTATTGTCATTTTCTTACCATTGTCGCTAATTGACAAAGTGCAAATTTATGTTTTACTGTTTAAAAGCTATAAAAAATTTTATGATATGGGTCCTTAGCTCGTATCTCTTTGAATGCAAGCTCCTTTGCTTGTATTTATCGTTCGTAATTCTATAATGTCATTCGATCAACATTTAATTTTCCAAACTCAGAAAGGTACATTTTTGCGGTCGGTCGATCAGTCGCCACTTGAAATAAAATATTTATCTCACAACGCTAAAAAAGTTTCCTTCCCTTTCTAAATTGAAGCTTTCAATTCTTTTGGTAAACCAAATGAATGCATGAATAGTGAATTGAAATCGGTGTCTTATAAAAGGACTGATTCCAGAGAGCTTTTTCCTTTCAGGAGAATGCGTATAAACTCTCAATTCTCACGTATCCTAAAATCCGTCTTTGCAACAAGTTGAGCGTTTCTTGTATTGTACATATATATAAAAAGACATTCTGCACCAAGTTATTTAACGCTTTCAAAATCTCATAAGAATAATAATGAATCCAAGGTCCATAATGCATCCACCTTCATTTGTTTATGCCTGTTTTGAAATTCCATTTCCACCACAATTATTCAGAGTTTTCGCTTAAACCATTGACAAAGGAAGTGAAGACATGCATGCATCCTTCCCTCATCATATTTACCCTCATCCACCGTTGTTTTCTAAACCATTCACAAACAAATAACGCGTGAAATGAACTAAATGATGTAGTTATAAACCGAAGTTGGGTAAAATAAAATTATAGGACAGGAAACCTTTTACTCCCAATTCCCACCTGTCGCCCAAGTTCCCAGCCAAACCAAGGCATTTCTATCATACATAATCCAATAAGCAGTTAAAAAGTTTTTTAAACAGAGCCATGAAATGAAATGCATCGGTGGTTGATACTTTGGTAGTTTCCCTGTGGGATAGTCCCTAAAGGGCCTGGAGCAAGGAGACCCTTTGAAATTCCCATGCATGCATTTTTAAGGATCCTTGATAGTAACAAAGATGAAGTTAGTGTAACAACAATCAACAGTTTGTGATCCAACAATGCTAAAGTCTCTAAGAGCTGATTGGTGCACCTGATAATCAAGGGAAGACAGGTAGAAGTAAAAAAGCTCCTCATTTGAAAGGCTTTAATATACAAATGCAAACCCTTTCCAACTGTAGCACAACCACAATGCATGGATTAATTTGTGTAGAAGGCATAGAACAGTTAACAGGTATATGTACGATGTACGTATAGCATTTCCTTCATTTTTTTCTATAATAATACAGATCAAAGCAATCCAGTTTCAGTTACAACAATTTAATGGAGTTTTATTCGTTAAACTTGAGTTGGTTTGTTTTGTGAGTGAGTCTGACTCAAGCCAAAAACTGCACGATGTGAATCCATCCAGAAAATGAGAAATTTTTTAGCTATTCATCACATTACACTTGTGCAATTTATCATATTTAGTTCCACTCTTTAGTGAATTATTTAACTGAAATGGACCCTTGCCTTTAAATGAGGCGTTTTTTTGTCGGAAATGCATTAAACTAATAATATTTATAATGGGACAATAGGCTCTGTCCTTTAAACAATAAACAAGTTCAAATCAATATTTGTGTTTAAATACAACAATAGTTATTACTCAAGTTGAATGCAGACATCGTGAAATAAGAAGTGAAATAGTTTTTGTTTTGTGTGCAATTGCATGTGTTCCTCCAAGGTGTAATTGATTTGCTATGTTACAGTATCGTATTCAAGGGGTGAAAGCATGAGTAAAAAGACGCCTTGATAATCGGAGAATGGGAAAGGATGGGACTCTGTACCACACGCAGAGTTTACTTACTCTTTCTAATCATCACCATTCTACAAATTGTATGCCCAACTCTAATTATTATTATTCTTATGAACAAAACAAGAAACTTTATGTGATTATGTCGTTGATAATGTTTTTAAGGTCACCACTGCATCAAGACAAGTATTTGATTTTTTGGGACCCCTATGGTCCATGATAATCACAAACTTTCTTAACATTGTCTTCAGTATATTTGGGTTTTTCGGGGGATATACAAGGAGAAAGCATTATTTAGTTGGCGTAAGATTTCAATAAAATCGTTATAACTAATTTGAAGAAAGTGAATTTGATACGGTAATGCTTTCTTTTTATACAGTACACAGTGTGGTCCATTATCTGGATAGGATGGAATTTGTTTATTATTTGCCTTTACATTCCGCTTCCAAACTTGCAAATGTACAAATCTCTCATTCTCTCACTCGGTACCGGAGGCTTTTCCTGGTTAGTATATATATACATTATTTTTTTTTTAATAATTGTATAATTACATGACATTTAGGTGGGAAACGAGGGCACCGGGTTGTATCCCAAAATTGACTAGCGAAACTCAATTTCTTGTCACTAATTGCATGTTGGACCCACGTCTCATGGAATTATTAAATGCAGGGATTCAAGTTTATCTCGCGTTTGTGGGAATCATTTGCTCTTTTTCCATGATTGTATGTCCAAAGCTGTATGAAATTGACAAAGACTTGAAGCAAACTGCTCAAAATCCCACCGGTCAACAGGGAACTGTCCCTTCGTTTCTGTCCTTGTCTAGACAAAACGTGTCCAATCACACACGTGCAAGCAATAGACTGTATAATCGGGCCCCAATTGGTCTGCCTAATAATCATAATAATAATGGAGGGGATTCTAGTGATCAAGTTGGAGGGAACACGATGGACGAAAGACTACGACCAATGACCCCCCGAAGGGTCAAAAGAAGATCTGCAAGAAGCATTCAGTCTCAGAGATATGGAACTGCTGCCAATTCTAATCAGAAATTGGACGGAGGACAAGATAATAATAAGCCATCGACTTCTAAAAGTTCCGGAGGAAGTGCGAGAAGTTCTTTGAGAAGCAATGCAAGCAGAAGAGGAACACATCACAGAAACTCAAAGAGAAAGCCCAATCAATTTGTGTCTCCTGTCAATCGTTTGATGCAACAACAAATTGTAGACTCTGAGACTTCTCATGATGAGCCTCGACGTTATTTAATGAGAGATCAGGTAAACTCGTAATAATTGCAAAATCGTTGAAAGAATAATAAGTAATTAATGCAATTGGCTGTTCCGAACAGGGTCACACTAATCCAGTTTATCAAGGGACCCAAAGTCCAACAAACCCAAGCTATGCCCGAGCCCCTCCGCGTCCTCCTTCTGCCAGATCTTCTTATTCAAACTATCACCCAGCAAGACTTCCAGTGAATGCAAACTCTGATGGATTGCTTCCAAATGTGATAAATCTCAATCAAAATATTTTTACGAATGGTGGTTTCGACATGTCTACAGAGTATAATTTGTCGCAACACTCTAATAACACGAGTACAGCTTTGTACGAGGATGACATCAACTTTCACCCTAATTTAAGTCCCATATCAAATAATCCCCCACCACCGATGCCAAATGGAATTAGTTTAAGCTTCAAACCTCAAAATAACACATACGGTCTTCAGCAGAATAAGACGTCTCAAAACGCTTTTCCTAAAAGTGCCCTTAGAGGAACCGAAAATAATGGAGGTGTGGCCAGTAACAATTCAGTATTTGCTTACCCCCTGGCCCATTCCCCAGTGTCCCAGGTACTTGATAATTTTATTAGAAAGTACATAAATTCAGAGAAAGGATATTATTATTATATTACATACATCCTCATTTAATTTACAATTTTTTTAAAGGAGTCATTTCCAATGTGGGGAGTTTCTCAGCCTCAATCTCCCATCAGCAATCACTTTCCTTCGCCACCTTATCAGAATCGCCGTCCTACTTTGCAGCCTCAAACCCATAGGTACAGCAATATCGGAAATGGCCAACAGCCCTTGAACTCTGAAACAGTAATCTAGCGAATAGACATGACAATTTCTTAAAAGTGATCTCATAATATATAGATAGAAATAAATTATTGTTAAATATTATTTTATACATTTTGATGATTATATAATATTTATCATCAGTTCAAATATGTTTTATACAAGATGAAGAAATAAATTGACAAGTAATTTATTTATATTTGTACTGGTTTTTATTGAAACAAAAAAAAAAGTATTAAGTACTCAACAATGAATTTGGTTTGGTATAATATTGCAAAATTGTTAATACGCAGATCTGTCTGCCTGCAATGATCTTGCATTAAATTACTATTACATAATATATTAGTTAAATAGACATAACAAGTCCAATTAAATAACATTAACAACGTTTAATAACCATTCCAGACATCAAATAGATAATGGTACAATTTTACAAGTACTTATAACCATTTTGTTCAATGAGAATCTACATCATATTATACAAATGAACAAGTGTTAGTTTTATAATATTTTTCGATTTTAAAAACCAAGTCACAGACTTTAAATTTAAACTACACATTTCATAAAATATATACAAAATTAGTCAACAAATAGAAAAATAACATGTTTGCATTAAAAGAGATTTCATTAAACAATTTTCCACTAGTCCAATTAAAGTTGTCGAGCAGTTTTGGGCTAGTAATAAACTAAGTTGGCTAAGATCAACCATGCTGATACCCACCAACAGTCAAATTTCACTAGTTAATCCAATCCAAATTATGTAAAAAGCTACCAATTATGATTATTAAATGTAGTATTAATGTAGTAATAATAGTTAAAATAGTCTTTATAGACTTTACAGTGATGCATTTAGAAACTTTTGACCTTTGGTAACCAGTATCGTGTCATAGGAAGCATTCTGAATAAGTTCCACAGCTTGTGCTTTCTTCAGCACCAACATGGTGTAAAACTTTTGTGCAACTTGTTTTCGCGTATTTCTTGAAGTGCACATGCTGGAGAAAGGAATAGTACTGTCCACTTCCAACTTGGACTTGATGATGTGATACATTTGTGCAGCACGTTTATTCAACACACGTTCTTCGTACTGCTCATAAGTTTCGTCCGTTGCCTGCTCTTCCGCCTACAATCAAATGTAACCATACAATAATTTTAGTAACTGCTAAAAAAATAATGATTCTTAATATTTTACTTACAGCTCCAACAGAAGCAGGAAAATCATAATCATCGTGGCCACCCCATGGAGTTTGTGGCAAAACAGATCCCATACCACCTTGGTCTTTGAGAAGAAACAAATGATTTAAATAAATTAAACCAAATAAACAAAAAAAAAGTTCTTTACGCACCTTGATCGGCATGCAAATGACTTTGCATTTGTTCAGGTCCATCATATCCCATATTTTCCATCATTGACATATTCAAGTTGTCCAAATTAGAATGATGAACCATTGGAGTTGCTGGAGGGCCTTCCTTGTCCATGTTTTGTGCACCAGGTGAAAATGCATTTTGTCCTGGTGCCATTGCGCTTCCATCCATGTTTAAGCTGTCCATTCCACTCATCATATTCAAATGCGGAGGTTCTCCAACACCATGCAGAGAAAGAGATGGTGGCATTTCTCCTTCCATTGACAAACTTGGAGGCAAATCATTCCCATCATTTTGCCGCAATTCTTCCAATGGCTCAACAGCTTTGCGTTTTCTTCCTGGGCGACCTCGAGTTTTAGCTTTGGGCGAAGAGGATGGAGCAGGAGTTTGAGGAGGGCCCAAAAGAGGTGGTCCTTCATATCCATTTGGTTCCATATTTTCATTGTTCATATGCGCAAACTCTTCATTTTCAGCAGGACGAGATGTAAGATGAGTTTGATAATTTCGTGCAACAACTCGAGATGGAATATGTCGTCCTGGAAGAGCAAATAGCTTCTCAACTCCCCCAGTTTCCTTCCAATGCATCAGACGTTTTGTTGGGGGTGCTAAATCCAAAGTGGTTACAATATCAGATGTATCCGACAGCTGTGCTTTCATCTCTTCTCCAGAAATATTCTTTACTTCGTCAACAATAAGCTTTCGCTTTCGTTTGGTGCCAGGTCGAAGTCCTCCTATTTGAAATAATAACAATTTTATTTGAAATAATTATTGTCATTTTAAATGTGTCTTTAGTTCTAACTCTAACCTCGTGCAATGGGAGCTTCGATGGGAGCCAATGCAAATGATTCTTCTTCATTTTGCAACAAAGTAGTCTGGTCCAGAGTTTCGCCATGATCTTTTTGTCTTCCTATCTGATTAAACAGATTATCCTTCTCTTCGTGCTCAACTCCAGGTTCTTCTGGTTGCAAAGGAGTGGGTGGACCTCCAGAACTTGCAATTGAAGGAGGACCCCCAAAATCATCATCAGAATCATGGCGACCAAGATCAGCATGTCCATCATCAACAGGGTGATCGGAAATTGGTGGTTCATCAAAGTAACCTCCTTCAAATAATCCTCCAGCTAAAAGATTATTATTACAAATATTTTGTTTTAAAATATTTAGATGTGGTATAAATAAATTACAAAATAAATTTAGTTTGTATACACATACCCATCATATCTGCTCCCAATGGTCCACCAAAACCGTCGTCATTTAAAACCTTATCATTTGATCTCTGCAATTCGTGTGATCTGTCGTCAAATCTATCATCAAAACTAGCAGCGGGTGGTTGATCTCTCAACAATTCTGGCGCATCTTCATTAAAATCTAAATCTCCAAATCCTTCATCATGATGAGGAAGACTTAAACTGCCATAATCCTCTCTCATCGTAATTTCTTCTGCTCGAGATTGATTCATACTCAGCTGTGCTTGAATATCCACATCGCTGTAAAAAAAAAAAAAATAATAATAATAATCAACGAAATAAAAATCATGTCTTTTTCGTTAAATAACTCGACCAATATAATTAAACTCACTTAATTTCTGGGATGCTTGAATCAAAATCATGGAAAACTTCTGGGAGTGTGATAGCGTTGACAGCTGCTTCTCGATTTTCTTCAGGCAAGTCAACCATTCCAGGTCGAAATGCCATTTTAATTTTGACAAACGCCTCATTACAATCTGCAAGAAGATATTTTGCTTTTCTGGAGTAAATCCTCACAACTCCAAGGAGCAGATGACCACTTGTTCTGAGGGCCATTTTGACCTGCGAGTCAAAGAAAAACACCATTACTTTAATATATGTTTGGCATCAAATTCTCCAAATATTTCTCATCATGCACATTGATTATAGTAAGGTGCTACTTTTGAAACAGTTTAACTGTCCTTGATGAGCAGTTATCTTAAGAAATAAGGGACTTTAGCACTTGGCGGGGTTTTACCTTTGGATGAAGAATCCCTTCAACAGATTTCTCGATTGAGGTCTCAAAGACATGGGCCTTGGTCAACTTTTTATCCCAATGGGCAGCCAACCAAATCCTGGCCAACGGGCCTTTCTTGGCCAACACGAAATGGGCGTAAAACATGTCGAAAAATTAGTTTTCAAATGTAAAAAATTACGAGTTGGCCTCCTCCGCTGCCAGCCAACAACTGAATGAGCCAAACTAACGTCCAAAAATCGATGGACTAAAATCCCTCTCAACAGACTCCATCTACAAATAAACAACAGCAACAACAAAACGTATACAAACCCCCACAAAAGCCCCCCCGAATAAAAAATCAACTTTTTTTCAAAAATTTATGCAACTGGAAAATTTTCCACTCCCTCATTGAAAATAAATTTTTCTAATGAAAAAACATTGATGAAATTTACCTATGGGGCAGCTTGAATATTATAAAGTGCTCTCAATCTCGATTCAATTTGTTTTGCAGAGATTTTGTAATTTAGGAAATTGATAAGCATTAAGGATGAAGGTGGACGTGCAGACGCTTGTGAAGGACCTGCGACCGGGCTCCAAGAACTTGAACATGGTCCTCATTGCTTTGGACATTGGAAAGCCGTCCACAACAAAGGACGGCCATGAAATACGAACCATCAGAGTTGCAGATAAGACAGGATGCATCAATTTGTCCATTTGGGACGAACCAGGGACACTTCTTCAGCCTGGCGACATTGTCAGAGTTAATAAGGTTTGACTGTGATTTTATATTTAATACAAAAAAGCGTATGGTATAATGCGTTTGGCGTTGGCGTTTAGGCATTAACAATTTGGTTTTGACAGGCCTATGCATCCCTATTCAAGAATAGTTTGACGTTGTACATTGGAAAAGGGGGAGAAATTCATAAACTTGGAGATTTTTGTCTCGTGTTTTCTGAAGCGTTGAATATGAGTGAGGAGTCCTTTGCGCCCCCCTCCCAGTCCTCCTCCATGAATGAGCAGGGACGCGGCGGCGGCGGAGCCCCCGCTAACAAACGACCCTTTAAAAGCAATCCTTCCGCTGCTGCAGGGAAGTAAACAAATCATATGCAAAACCGAAAAGAAGTCATAACTATTATTGTCGCATAAGTTAAGCTCAAGTTTTTATATCGCATTGTTATTTTGTAAATTGTTATTCCTTACTTTTTGAATACATAAATATCTTTTACAAAAAACATATTCAGAATTTGAAGTATTTTGAAGTTCAAATATGGCATTCAAGCTTTAAAAAATTTCTATTAATATTTAATTTATGTCGACATCTTTTACAATGAATTATACTGACATTTTGTTGCGTCGTTGTGTCATGGCGTGTGGCGTTGGCGTCGTCGAGCTTTGGCGTATGAATTTGTAGTTGCCTTGAGATTGAGCGGAGTGGTACAACTTCCACTCGATGTAAAAATCAGAGAAGAGTCAACTCCTCCAACTGACTTCTTCCTCTTCCTTCGTTAGAAATACAAAAATACAAAATTTACAGCTTTTTTGAAATTAAACTGACGTGAAATTATTGATTGGCTTCCACAACGAAATTACGACTCAGAAGGATCGCAGAAACCTTTTTTGACAATTTAGTAAATTCTGGTAAGTACTGAACTCTTCTCAATAATATCTTCAATCTTTACACTTTAATTTTAAATACATAAGTTCCAGTTTCTGTTATCATTTACAGTTGACCTATTTATATTGTGACATTGCATTGTTTTAATTATGTTGTTTATTCACTGATTATTTAATTCTATAAGCTATATCATACGATCAATGCATTTAAAAAAAATAATTTTACGTGACTTCTTCAAAAAACTAAAAGTTAATTTTCTTTACTTTCTGATTTATAGGCCTTTAGTGGTAGACGGCTGAAAAATTGCTAATCACAATAATTTTAGGCCTAACATGGCTTCATCGGTAAGTGTTTTAGTTTATTACAACAAGATAACCTTGTAGCCCATGCTTAATTTGCTAATTACAATTATTTCAGGGAGTATCAAATGTTGAGAATCTTCCACCCCATGTACTTCGTGGAGTATCTAAAGAGGTAATCGCTCTGACACAAGACCCTCCAGAAGGGATCAAAGTAACCATGAATTGTGACGATATTACGGATGTCCAAGCTGTTATCACTGGTCCTGGTAATCAATCAACGATATAATTAGTATAAACATTCTAAATATTTCATTTTGTATTTTCAAAATTATTATAGAAGAGACGCCTTTTTTTGGAGGGGAATTTAGATTAAAATTGGTCCTAGGAAAAGACTTCCCTGCTGCACCTCCTAAAGGATATTTTCTCACAAAGATTTTTCACCCAAACGTATCTAGTAGTGGCGAAATTTGCGTTAATGCACTAAAAAAGGATTGGAATCCAAATTTGGGATTGAAACACATTTTTTTGGTAGATCAGATTGCATTATTATAATTACTCACAGCGTTGACTAATTTTTTTAATTGTTCATTTATTTAGGTTATTAAATGTTTAATGATTGAACCAAATCCCGAATCTGCACTAAATGAAGAAGCTGGAAAATTGTTGTTGGATAATTTTCAAGAGTTTGCACAGCGAGCTGCATTGATGACAGAAATTCATGCCAAACCTCAACAACCAATATCCCAAGCAAATGCTGCAAAGAAGTCAAAAATTTGCAAGGAAAAGAAGAAAGCTTTGAAACGGCTGTGATGTTGGTGGATCGTAAAAAATAAAATGGCAAACATTAAATACAATATACAATCCGCAGCGCTTGACTGATGAGCAAGAGATACCAAAAAAACGCCAGAAACAATTTGTATAAAAAAAATACGTCGATAATTTACACCTGTATATTTATCACTCTTTTGTACGTGACACGCGAAACAAAACTCGAAGATTTAGGTATTTTATTTATTATTCATAGTATCAATTTCATACATATTAAGTAATGATCGGTTGGGAGGTACATTAAAAACTTGCTGTAAATAAAACGCCAAGTTTTATGCAATATTATATCCATTGACTAAATTTTGAATGGTACTATATAGTTATAGGCTGTATTATTTTTTGTGTTCAGTTAAATTATAATAACAATAATTCTTTAAAATAATGATGTTACAAAATGAACTACAATAATTGAATCACTAGAGGTTTTTTTTTTGAAAATAGGAATAAAATGGAGATTCGAATGTTATTGTTGATTTACAGTTTAAAATTTATTATAATAAACTTTAAAAAGTCAAAAGTAGATCGTGTGAAATATAATGCTCAATAAATTTAGTTGCCCATGTGAAAGTGTCAGTTTGAATTAGTCTGATGATTTGGAAACAAAGCTGTCTACTGCGGTTGGGGGTAAGACATTAGGGGAATTATTGTTAATCTCATCCAGTTCCGCTTCCCGTCTTAAAGTATCGTACAAAGAGTGGTGACGAACTTCTTCTTCCTGCTCCTCTGAAGCTCTTCTTCTGAAATTGAGCGTCGCTGTGGTTGTTGTCCTTTGTTCAATTGTGATGGAGTTTAAATCGTTTACACTCCTCCTTGGAGTTTTCTTAATGTCCACATAAAAGGTGAAATATCCATTGGCGTTAAAATGTTGGAGAAAAACTTCGTGTGCCACAAAACACAAGCCGTCCTTCATAATTGTCTTATCGCTTGTCCTAACAGACTGCACAGGTCCCTCCCACATCAACCTCAATTTCTGTCATATTAATGAGAAACTTGTTTTTATACACCAAATAAGTTTTTTCAAGCCTTATAAGTTGAATACCTTTTCAGAATTTCTTATCATGATTTGTGAAGTGAAAACGGATTCGTACGAGTCCTCAATTTTTGTAGTTTGCAACCAAACCCAGACCCAAAAATGAGGTCTAATCACTTCCATCATCACATAAAACACATTGTCAAATGCTTTAATGGCGAATGGAAGCCATTTTCTATCTGCATATATTATAATCAATTATTGGTAAACAAAAGTGACGAAAAAGATATTCTTCTTTTACTATTGACTATGGGTTGATCAGCATGAAATGTGATTGTAGCAGGCAAAAGGTCAACGCCGCATATTTTGTGAGCAAATGTGAGATGTGTCAAGAGGGACTTGTAAGGGACTTCTTCCCCACATGTCGGAATAAGGCATCGAATAGGACTACAATTTCATAAATTAAGTACAGATGATAATCTCGTTGTATATATGTAATGTTTTTTTTGCTGATACCGAAACATGCATTGCGTCTCGTGAGGTCTCATGTTATCCCCTCGAAGACGTATAAATTCGCACCCTTCGTCTGCATATCTTTTATCATTGTTAAAATTAATAACAAATCAAATACTTAATGAAACTTTTACCTGCAAGCTTGGGAGCAATTTGTGATAAAATTCTCAGCAAAAAAATTTCGAGTTCCACTGAATCCGTGTCTACAAGATGGACATTGTTTGACATTGTCTCTGCAAATATTGCAAATGATATGCCCATTGATACCTACAAAAACATGCTAATTAAAATGATAGTTTAAAAAGAAATTTTAATATTTTGGCTTGTACATGAGTGAATTGGTGGGATACAAGTATTGAAACAGATTGGACAATCAAGTTCCTTAAAAACTCTCCCGAGATTTCCAGTGGATGTTAAAATTAGTTCATCTTTTGCCGTTCTATCAGCCCTATAGACAGGAAGGACAATGCTCCAAGATTATCAATAATTAACTAATTAGCTATGTAATTAGATAATGCAACTCTTACTCAAGAAAATCTCATTTTACATAAATGTATTAACGAAGATGAAAGAGAAATAGGTCTTGCAATTGCCAAGTATATAAATAGTATGCATTGTACAGTAAATGATTTTACTAATTTTTACTTACCGTTTAGACTTTTTACCTCGAGAAAATAGTCTTTTCATTTTGGGAAATCTTTCTGCATTAAAATGTCGCTTTTGAGAATGTCCATGTAAATGCGGCGGAAATGACCACCCTGTAGATATTCTGGCTGACCATGTGCACCTGGCTTATTCCCCATTGATTGCTATCTCCATTTATGCCTTTACACAATAGTTTATGTGAATCGCTATGAGTAACATCCTAATTTAATAACCTTCACCTTTACCTTGCTCCTTTTGAATTTTGAAATATATGCCTGTATTCTAATGATAAATGATGATTAAATGAGATACTGAAACTTTAAATAGTTTGAACTCAAACTGTAAAATTGGGCAATCAATAATTAGTCAACTTTGTATAAATGCTGGAGAATTTGGGACTTTAGCATCATTTATAATATTGCAATAAGTTTACAGCATTTAGAATTTGCCAAGCGTGAAAATCATGAAACAAATATCAATTTTTGCCATTGCTGTATTTACTATCGTTTTAGTTATAAGTTCTTTATTCTTATTTTGTGAGTCCCGATCAGGTAATTTATGGAATTGGGATACAAATTAAGTCCAACACTTTAAATTATAAATACCAAAACTTATAAATTAATAAAAAATAGTTATTGTCTAAGCTTGTATATATTTATATTTTTAGTAAAACGGTATCGAGCCTCAAGATCGTTGCAGGAAACATCTTGGCGCAATGCAAAACAAATAAATTCCGAGTTAGAGCCCGTTTCTGCTATTGACCAACCAAAGCTTGCAAATACTTCTAGTTCTGAGAATGCGGCAGTGGAACCTGGAGTTGAGGAAGAAGTTTTGACCGTTCAAAATGGAACAGAACCTGCCTTGGAGGTAGTATTTGCTGAAGAATGATACCTCTAATTAAAATAATCAAATCTTCATTCGTAACACAATAAAAATAATTTTGTATTACATCCATATTTCTGTTTTATTTTTCAGTCGAAAACTGAAGTTCACAAGATCGAAAGTTCGCCCAATGAAAAAGCAAATGAGCCAAATTTGAATTTAGAAATTACAACGATTAGTCCTGTTCCAATAACTGTAAAAGAAACTGCATCACCGGCAGATGTACTGGAATTAACTCCTGAACAAGAAATTCCTTCGGCTGTGGTACCAAGTAGTTCCAACGAAACTATCTCGCCATTAACCCCTAGCCCTCCAGTTGACGACACCGTAAAAACAATTGATGAACCTCTATCAAGTTCCTCGCAAAGCATTCCAGAAGTTGCCTCAACCCTGCCTCCAACTTCAGTGCCAGAAGTTGTCTCAACTCTGCCCCCAACTTCAGAACAAGAAATTGTTTCAACCCTGCCCCCAACTTCAGTGCCAGAGGTTGTCTCAACCTTGCCCCCAACTTCAGTGCCAGAGGTTGTCTCAACTCTGCCCCCAACTTCAGAACCAGAAATTGTCTCAACTCTGCCCCCAACTTCAGAACCAGAAATTGTCTCAACTCTGCCCCCAACTTCAGAACCAGAAATTGTC
>JAQIXN010002020.1:0-13899 GCA_034698145.1 Proisotoma minuta
CCACAACCTCCTGCATACGAATTAACAATTTAACCAAAGCTTCAATTGCTTTTTCATAGCTTATATGAGGTATAGGAAGTAGTAAAATATTCAGAATTCTGGACAACATTGAACCACAAAATGAAATGTAAACCACGCCTGTAGAAACAAATTATATTAGAATTATTATTAACATATAGGAATTAAAATAATTGTGCAAATTGCTTACTTGCAACTTTAATATGTGACTCTTGTTTGCGGCTGAGGATCACTGTAACCTTTTTAAACGTAACTTCAGATTTTTCAAACATTAGAATTGCGTGTTCTATTAGCATATCCTGAATGGTTGCCTGATAAAAAGTAACAACTTTAGTAGATGAAAATTTTAATTTATATTCTTACAGATTGATCATTCAGAGTTAACAAAGTTGAAAAACTGTGATTCTGCAAAGAAGTTAACAAGTCTGACAATTTTTGATTAAAGGAACTAACAACTTCCTCTGCATTTTCTTCATCTTTGGATAAAAGGGCATCCAGCTTATTATCCTTAAAGATGAGAAAAAAACTCTTGAAGATTAAGAGGAACAAAATAATATGAAATGTTCTTGCTTACAACATTAGTATATAAAATATCAAGGAGGCTCGTCATCAATAAAGGTGTAATCTTAATATCCTTTAAAGAGAATTGATGCCTTTCTAAATATCCAAAACCAACCAAAACGGCAATTTGCTCATAATCCAGTAAGCTTGTCAAAATAACTTCAGTTAGCATTTTCTGAAATTGATTAGATAAAATATTAGATGCTTAAAATATTATATTATTATTATTATTATTTATCAAATAGCTACCTGTCCTTTACTCAAGTTGGCAACATTTTGCAACATGTCCAATAGAAGCACTACTTTGTTCAAAAGTGGAGGAAGCAGTATCGACGCTCCAGTGACCAAAGTCTCACCAACAGATTGTTGCACATTGTGTGGTAAATCTGTATCCAGCATTCTACAACGGTAAAAAAAAACTTTAGTTATCCGAAAAATGGTTCTTTTTATATAATTGATATCTTACTGGAATAAAAAACAGCTAAGCAATGAAAGTTCTTGTTTTAGTGTTTCGATTAATTTGTCGTTGTGAATAATTTGGCAGCAATGACTATTCAGCAACCGAAGACATAAAATAACGAACTGTTGGTGTTCACTGTAAAAGAAAAAAAAAGTTTAATAACTATATTATGACAACACTATACTCACGATAGAGTCAGTCATAGATAGTAACAGATAGTTTATTACCTTTCTGATTCAAACGGCTTTACTATTTTGCTGAAATCTAAACCATACTGTTCCATCAGCTTTCGTAGCATTGCAATTGTCTCAACTTTGATATCCGCCCAATGGGTATTTCTTATCCGACTGGAAAAAAAAGTATTTTGTTACCTGGTAAAGCTGGTATTAAGTTACAAACATCAATACCTTTCCGGTCCTTTGCTTTCAATATTTGTTGAAGTATGATCATGTCTATATTTTAGTAATGTTGAATAGACTCGAGAGTCCAAAAGTCTGCTCAATTTAGAATTCTTTGAGTCTTGCAGTTCAGAATTAGCAGTGGCAGAAGAAATGTTTACTAACTGTAATAAGAAAATAAATATATTACTAATTACAAAATTTTGAATAATCGAAAATGTTCGTACTTCAGTCATCAAAATAACGGCAAGAGAATACAAATCAAGTTTGTTATCCTTAAATGTTTCGGGAATTGGCCAATCAGATTCCACATCTTTCTCAGTTGATCGTCTAATCACTGCTACCGTTGAGATAACCACTCGTTTAGAAACGTACAAATCGCTGCTACATTTTAAACCCATATCAATCCATTCCAAAATGTGAAATAGACTAGCTCTTTGAATCCCAAGTCCCAGCAGGATTTCTGCTCCCAATACAGCACCTGTTTTATAAAAATGAATTTTAAATTGTAAATAATATTCAACAAGCCAGATATATTTTTTCATATTATAATAATTTACTTTCAATGTCGGTGCAAGTTTCTCGCATTACTACATGCTTTAAAAATTTAGAAACTTCAAGTAAGCTTGATGCGCCCAGGGAAGGAATTTTCGTTTCATCTGCAAGTGACATTTGAGGCAAACTCCATATTACGTCTGATGCAGTTTGAAGAATGTCACGACATAGGAATGAATGAGCTACACAAATTAAGGTTATAGTTAAATTAAGCTTAGTAATTTCAATACAATAGTAAAAATGTTTTCTCACGACTGTCTTGCATCCAATTAATTTTCAAAATGCTGAATAATAATGTCAACCCAGTCTTTATTCCGAGTTCAATAAGGGAATCGGTTGAACTAGAATCAAGGGGCCTAGCTACTTCTTTAATTTCTCCAGATGAAGTCGACGTTGTTACTAATTTTGGTGCCGACACCTTTAAATAAAAAAACTCATATTACATATCATAAAATCTTTTTGCAAAATATTAAAAAAACCTCTGGATAAACGAGATGAAATTTTGTGTGGATTGCATGGAGTATTCGTAACGTAACGAGTAGACGTTTTCTCAAAATTACGAAAAACGGCGATTCAAGACAAACAGTTGAAGCCAAGTCCAATTGTGCAAATAGTTGGGATAAAACATAGTCCTTTTGCTCTGAACGTGTTGTTGGACTATCCGACTCATAATCAGGCAGGTTAACTGTTGGATTGGGCGTTGGCTTTATTTGAGTGATGATGATTTCCTTTGAAGCTATTAAATGCTCAAAAAGATTTTGAGTCCCTTCTCGAATTGCGATAGCATCGCAGTCTTCAAATGCCCAAGCAGAATTATAGTGATCTGACCATTGTACTCTATAATTTGGGCCTCCAAGACTCAGCAGCCCGGCGGAAGACAATGGCGACGACGACGACGACGAAGGAGGAGGAGGAATGTTTGAGGCCATACTTTTGTAAAACAGTTTATTCTTAATAATAATTGAGATCAAGAAGGACGATCATATTTATCTTGTCTGAAAAAATGTGACAAAAACAATAATTTCAACTTCGAGAAGGAGCCACAACATAAGGGTGGATTAAATGGACCCTTACCAATTGGTGAATCTGTCATCCGTGAACTACTAATGTGTGTGCAAATTAATTAAATCATCACTTTTGATGATTTGTTTTTGTTTCCCAGCCCCTTGAATTTGCCACTCAAACAAAGAAATCGAGCATGAAATTCACGAAAATTGAGTCACCAATAGCGTCCTTTTTATTTCCTTAGCTCATTCTCCTTTAAAAAAGCTAAGAATTATAGCTTTCACTTTGCTGCTTTCTCTAATTTCGGATGCGTGATTTTTAAGCAATCACTAAACTTCAAAGTAAATTATTCAGTGAGTATATAAAGTTTGATTGCATGGTCTATAATTTACAATTTTATGTTTCAACGAGTACCCACTTTTTACGTGGATGCATTATGAATGAGACGTTTTTTCCTCAGGAACAAAATTAGGGTCAGAATTAATTCACGTATTTCAATTAAATGCAAATTGCGAAACGTCTCTGCTCGATATTATAAATAGCTTTTATTTAATTTATTTTACTAGAATACAAATGAGTTTACATCAAGTCTTAATCTTAATTATATTGCAGTAGTTGCATTTATTTTCGTAAGGTACATAAATTATTGAATTAAAAGTAGAGCATTATTGCATTAGCTAACAATAAGGAAACCAAATTAACTGTATTTAATGGAAATCTGTATTAAAGCGGAGAAAATTGCACTAGTTGATTGGATAGCTTAATTATTTATCCTTTCTTTTACATTTCTAATTGAGAAGTTATCAGATTTAAGAAATGGTCTTACTAACTGATCTTTTAAAGTGTTTCGTTTTTGGGTAATTGAAACGTGATCACACGCACAGGGAACTTTGTGTACGACTCCAAATGAAGGAGACATTTAGATAAACATCCAATAAGAGCTACTGATTCTTGATTCTCCCGATTCAGATTAAATTGTGAAAGAGTTTCTCTCTTTTCTTTTGTATTCCTTAGAGTCTTCAATTGTTTGTATCAAATTCTTTTTCGTCGTCGTCGGGAGCTCTACTTTGGCTACCGGTCAGAATTACATTGAGGAGGAGTAGTTGAGGAATTCCCTTGAGGGACTATAAATGAAATCAGTTGAAAGTTCAAGTAGACAGCAATAATACGTGAGAAATCAATATAACGGCAATTCTCTCTTTCTCTCTACCTCTTGGGCATCTCATACTCCATTGGCTATTCATTTTCCACTTTCATTGTTTCCACATTTCTCAACGGCAGCAAGAAATTCAGGTACTTTTCCCAGATTAACGTGTTTTTTTTTCATCCAACCAAGAACTAAAGTCTCGCTTGGGATAGTTTTCTCTCAGTGTGATGATATCTTATATAGGGCTAGTTGTAGGTATTTAGTTATTTTTCTTATAAGACGAATTGAAATTATAATGCGCAACTTTATTTTTTTTATATTTTTTTCCCTTCTTTTATTATAACAGTCTAAATCCTTGCTAATTTTTAATAACAGTTATGTACTTTTACGATGTGATGACTTTCTTTAAGCACGATAAGAAAAGCAACACTGCATATTATTCTTTCATATCTAATCACTGTTGTGGCTGACGATGAGTACTGAAATTTTTATGGTGAAAGTCTTTGTTCCTTATGTATTTTTTTAGCCTCTGCAGTTTTCACTGATGACTGGGCTGTGGTGTAGCCTCAGAAGAACGAGGGCTCAACTTGTAATACAATACCAGGAAGTAATAGCTAGTAAAAATATCCAAAGTGTGTGTTCTAGTCTTTGGTATCTTGAGCTAAGAGAAAGTATTAGAGATGATGTCGATGATGAGCTCGTGGCTCCGTGTTGAAGAGACGCTGAGGCTTCCCCTGAAAAGAAAAGAGAATTTGGGTCATGTTTTTGCTATTGACGATCTTATTGAAAGAGATATCTGACTCCAGAGTGGAAAGATCAGAGACAAGTAGAAGTAGTAGAAGTAACAGAGGTTGTTGCGGGATGACATTCGCAACTTACCTCCGGTGACGACGACGCTTGCACTCGCACTTCCTACTGTGTTAAGAAAACATGAATAATTCCCAGATTGAGATCTTTGAATGCCTCTAAATGTGGCAATTTCCACAATCGTCTCTCCATCAATTTTAGACTGTATATAAAAGTGAAAACAAATTATGGGTACTTTGAGATTATATTTAAGTATATTATTTTTATTATTATTAATCATAAATGCTTATGAGTATACCTGAAAGGTGATGAAGCTTTTTGATTTTTCAATTTCTGGGGAAAAATACCATATGCATAATATTATATATAGTTTGACTTGCAGAATGAACCATTTTTAAGTGGGTAGCTCACCCTTTCCATTATGAAACCACAAAATTTTCCCAAGATTGTCAGGCAAAGAATCTTGCACAATACATTTTAAATTTATCACGGAGCCTTCCCACAAGTGAGGACTTTCTTGGGGCTCCAGCCTGTAACAAGAGACACATATAAAACTATAAATTACCAAGTTGGTAATACCAACTTTAATAACAAAGACGTAGGCGTCAGTGTATATATACACGAGTGGACATGAATTGAATGCTTAATTTGAATGTTTCGTTTGATATTCGTACCTAATGGTTGGCACTAACACTGTGAGTTGCACTGGAAAGGACAGCTTGGGCTCTGTTGAAACTTGACACTCGTACAGCCCTAGAAATGGCAGTATCATATTATTTTCATATTGTCAAAAATGCAATATCTCAATTTAGTTACCCATATCTCTTGGCTGAACGTATTTTATTTGTAGTGTCCACTGGCCATCCTCTCTGGGCAGCACTTGGAATCTTTCGTCCGCTATGAACGTGTAGCGGTCCACTGTTACAATGTGAGAATCAACCCTCCTTATCCAAGCAACCTACATACGAAAAGACAGAATGTCAGCAAACGTCATCTTTTCCAAAGTCAAAATATAGAAAGAAGAAGAGCCATCCTCATATATTTATTTGGAATGAAAGCACATACATTTGTTTGCAAGACTTTCTCCTAAATCAAATTTGATGAACAAAGAAATGCTTTCATTCGTGCAACCAGCTATTTCGGCACACTTAGCACACTGATCACAATAAGCTGGGGAAAGAAAAGGAGAAAGGTTTGTTTGACCTGCTTGCTTTGAAATGAATAATACAGCAGCAATCCGATATGACATGAAATATGATATTAGGAAAAGTTTCTAGTTATTCGTCCGTGTGCCAAACAGCGCTACAGACTTGCTGCCTACAACTATGTATGTATATACATGCCAACTTTAAGCTTTTACACATCCGTCTCTCTCATTTTCTCAACAAATCATTATTTTCAAACCATGCATTTTTTATTTCCCCGTTCTAACCAAACACGATTTCCATTTGATGGCATAAATAAAGAAATCCGATCGCATGCAAACAGAAACAAATATCTCCACTAATGATATAGAGTTAAACTGTTTTTCATCTCTGGTAAGTACACTCTGTCAGACATCCGACCGATAGCTCGTTCAATGCATCAAACACAGTCGTCTTGTTTACAGAGTGAAATGTCATAAAATGTATTTACTTACTTTCACTACATGCACGAATTTAACGCATTATTACAGTTCAATGTATGTGCAGGCCTAACTAACTATATACAAGTAGTTTACAATTATTTTGCAACTGAACTGGCCAAAGCAAGGCCACAAGAAAGACAATAATACGGTTAATCTAATAAGTACATATAATGGGAACCAAACAAGTTCAACCAAACAGGGAAATAAATATACAGAAATAATGAAAACCACATTTAAGCTATGTAATATGAAAGATAGATGTTGTATAAATGGCTTGGTTGGGTCAAATGAGACTATAAATGGATGGATATTGATCTCGCTAATTGCTTCAGTTACAAACAAATGTCATTGAAGGTAGTGGTCGGCAGAGGAAATTTGCTCGGTCAGTAAAATGTGGTTGTATAAAAGTTTGGTGCAATTACGGCGAGGTGCTTGAGCGAATGAGAAGGGCGCTGGTAGAACAATGGCTTTAAGATTCATGGAATATAATGTCCTACAGGAAATGGCATAAAAGTCCGTTGGAAAAGAAAATGGCTGAGAGGTATAAATGTTCTGGGCCATTAAACACACCGAAGCCACCAAACATCTAGGCTGAAAATGACTCAATTACGACATAAAGATTTCCAGACAGTTAAGAACTCAGTAGTGGCAGAGTATTATTTTCACTCTCTTATGACACGATCAGGTAGAAAAATATCTTTCTGTCCTTCTCCATTCGTGCGAGACTCTTTTTAACGCCAGACTTGAAAGAATTGAAAATTAAATCAATGTAAACGCCTACACACTTTATCTGTTGCAACAGGGAAAGAACAAAATGTAGCAGCACCGGTGCGTGGCATGTGATGAGATTCGATTAAACAAAAAAGCCACAGCAGCAGTGTTTCAATTTAATAATGTACAGGGGGCAAGTAATTGATTTTGACATTCCGCTCTTTCATTTCAGCGAGAGGAAATGGGAAAAAAGGTGAATTACTATTGGGTTGTTCTTTCTCCTTTCACTTAGACCGATATATATGTGCCTAAGGTGTATTTATATGTGGCTGTGGCTGTGACCTTCCATTCGCCATATGAACTTTTGCAGAAAATTAATAATTCTCCCAAGAAGCTTACAATAACTCCAACTCCACAGGAAGCGTATGTATGTATGTATGTATGTATGTGTAGATATTGGTTAGTTTTAAGGTCCATTTGGTCGAGTATTATTATTGTGGGAATAAGAAAGGGAAAGATATCCTTGTTCTCTTGCTTGGGGTTTAGTAATCAATCTTTCCGGCTAAATTGCATGACAGCCTTCTTCTACTATAACCCAAAACCTGAGCCTTCTCTTACAAACATTTTCTCCACTTTACTTTACAATCCTTACAAAGTTTTCCCACACAAGAACATATCTCTCCACCAAACTCTTGTTTTCCCGATGAAAGCAAAGTCTCTTCCTTCAACGCCATAAGCGATCGGTCGGCGTAACAAAAAGAAAGCAAAAAATGCTGGT
Source organism: Proisotoma minuta (assembly GCA_034698145.1). NCBI lineage: Eukaryota > Metazoa > Arthropoda > Collembola > Entomobryomorpha > Isotomidae > Proisotoma > Proisotoma minuta. The sequence goes on from JAQIXN010002020.1 coordinate 8,068, forward strand.
AGCTAATAGCCATGTAAATGTTACCTTTTCTTGGATACTTTCAGGTTAAGTGAGAGAAAGAGAGAGAGAGAGCAAGCCAAGCTTGTTAGTTGTAGATAACATGACCAGTTTGTTTCCCAACTTTTTGCATAACAAATGGTCAAAAGATATGGAGGAATATTTAATGTCCTACTGACTCAAATAATAAAGAGAAAGAAGAAGAGACTCCTTTGTTGTAATAAGCGGATGCGGTAGCAAACTGACAGTTTAAATTAAGCACATGCACACATAATAATATAACCTACTGCAAAAACAAATTGGACAAGAGAATATATATCTACTGAAAATACCACGTACTACATACAATCTTGAAACGTTTGTCTTGATAAACGTATGTACGCTTACTACTGTACTTTTCTTTCTTTCTTATTTTTTTTATTATTCTCACGGATTCACCTCATAATATCATAAGTACGTGAATTATTATTATTTTTTTCTGGGAAAGTCCTCCATATTTTGGTTCGTGATAGGATGAACGAAAGAAAGCAGGTTTTTGGAAAATGATAGCCAAGATCAGAAACGATATGCATTAGCTACATTGGCTGCAGGGTTTTCCCTCAGAGAGCAGATTGAGGTCAGAATCATAATTTAATGGATATGCCTATTCCTCGGATTTTACTTACTTTCTCTCTCTCTCTCTCTCTCATAGTTCTTTGTATACCTGTTCATCTCACGGATTGCCATGAAACTGTAAAGAAGGATTTGTTCCGCATTTTGGACATGTGTCCATGCTTTCTGGTCCGTAGTTAAAGGTTTTCCTCAGTAATACCATATCTTGTCTTTGGATCAAAAAATGTGCGTCTTCTTCCTACATAGCAGTCACCCAACTAAGGTAAGTATCTACTTGGTTTAATGATGTGTCTTGTACCCCATTTCATTCACCATTTTCAATTTCGCATACAAGAAATCGATCAGGGATTGATTTTATGTGTTTCTCGGATATTCACAAAGAATTTTTTATCTTTTATACCATATATTACTATTATAAGATGGTTATTTCATAAAAGTAAACAGCCAACTGAATGAAAAGCACATAATCTAAAGATGAATAGAAAAGAAGAGACCTTTTAAAAAAAGCATTAAAGAAAAATGCCATTTCCTTTAGTAAACAAGATTTCGTTGATAAACAAATCGTCATTTTTGGAGCAACTATCTCCATTTTCTTGTAGATGTACAAAATAAAATCATTATTGATTGCTAGTAAAGTGGAATTCAAGTAGAGGAAGCTTCCAATGAATTTTTCATTCCAAGCTCTTTTATATTGAAAATAAGAGTGACGAATAGGAATAAGAAAAATAGTCAGATAGAAAAATACTTAAGGAACAGAATGGAGTCACAAGCTAAGAAATGGAATCTTGAGATTGAATTATTTTGAAGCCTGTGCTACTGCTCTCTGCCCGATTCTCAAGAATATCAATCATGGAAGAAAGCTGAAAAATAACATATTCAATGGTGTAGGGGTTGAGAGGTTTGAGAAAAGGTATAAAGGGAAAGAGAGAATGAAATGAAATGGAATGAGCATAGTGGCTGCTACAGATCTCAAGTCAGCGTAAATTTACATGAGACAAAGTAAGGAAAGAGAAAGGTCGACAGACAGAGAGAGAGAGAAAGCATAACTGAGAAGAAGTTCCTTGTTCATGGGAGCTTTACAATAATAAATTTGAGTTAAAGCTCGATTTATAGCTCCTTCAAGAAAGAAAAATCATAACATACACAGAGAGAAAGGTACTCAAGCCAATATACAAAATTTCATGCATGCCATGAAAGTTATAGGCAGTCATGATACATCTACTTATGATGAAACCAGTTTCAGCATTTTCTATAATAGCAAGTCGTGCAAGTTTTCTTCATTCTTGGCCAACTCTTTCTTACACCACCAAATCCAACTACTTTTGGCTCCTCGCACGGCTGAAAAAGAAGTTTCACTTTGAGCAAATTCCAACCAAAACTGAACATCTCATCTCTTTCTCCATATTATTCCATTTACTTACTTATATTCCCCACTCCACTTACACTACACACACATATCATTGCACACTCACACAAGAAAATTGCTAGAAAATGCATTCATCATTCAAGTACATAATGTCTAATGTGCCGCGACATAAAGAGCCTTTCACATTTTACAGTCAGTCTTCATAGCCCTTTTCTAAGTGCACCAGGCGTCAAGATTTATGAAAAACATTCCATATAACAACAGCTACATATTATTGGCTCTAATGTATATATTTTCATGGCTTTTCTCTTGTTGGACTTTGAGCCCCTGCCAGTATTAAATTATTATGACTATATATACTACTCCTTTTTGGTTTTAGTCAGACTATCAAAACAAGTATAAAATAATATTAATGCTCACATTGAGCTTTTATTATTCAGAACTTGTTTTGCTAGTCAATTCAATTGTTGGAATGAATTTGTAGATCAATAATCAACAAAGTCAGTCAGTGGCACAACACATTGTCATCAAGGCAAGGTTAAGCAGCAGGTTTTAATTTGATCCTTTGTTTGTTTTATTAAGGCGGTAGGAGACATATAAAGTTCCGGTCAGTTAAAAGAGACAAAGCCGAGAGAGTTGAATAAAGGATATTAGAAATTTCCTGCTGCTGTCAAAAGGTACACTTATGATTGGATTAGGGGAGTATATTTACTTGCTTGGCTGGCATATAATATATCGGAACTCGATAACCCATTCTAGCGCATAATGGAGTGAAATTGTAAAAGACTCAAAAGGATGTCATTTAACAACTTGCTTACACACACCACACACCACCGCAAGAGAAGAAGCCAAGTTCGACTCAATACGAATTACTTGAACAAGTCAAACGGAAATTTCATCCGAAATTTCCACTTTCCTGGAAGAGAGCATTGTTGGAGCGTATCAGTACTAAACCAACAACTTCTTGGAGCCAAGCAAGCACTCATTCAACTACATCTTTCTTAAGGGACGCTGTTCTACATTTCCTTTTGGCATTATATATATGGAGAAAATTCCCTCTGGCTCGCTTTCTGAGGGGAAAGGGCTGCGGAAATTAGTATTCATTCAGTACAAAGAAACTGTGTCACAAAGCGGCAATAATATATTATCTTTGTCATACAATCCAAGGGATTCAGTGGACAGATAGATTCCTTTTTCTTTCCTCAACTCCCAAATCCTTGAACATACATTCCAAATCCTTTGAGAAGGCTTAATATATTTTTCTCCAAATGGCTACAAAATCAAGATAGGAGGGGCTCCTACTTCTTTAACCGCTTTCCTCCTGTATACTTAACCCCATTGTCTGGACCAAAGTGCTCAACATTGAACTATTATTGGCGGCTGTTGAAGATAAAAAATCAGGGAGAAATCTCATGGGGAAAGTTTATCTGTCACTTTAGTTTTACTTAGCTTAACTTGTGCTGGTCACCCCGTAAATTGAGTTTAAAAAATGATGAGTCGTATAAAAAAAATCTCGCTGACTCTCAACTGTCATTTTTGATTTCTCTTTTTAAAATACCTCCACATGAAATAACTTGGAACAGTTCAACTACTACCACTGTCGTCAATTGGCCAAAAATCAATGAACATTGACTATGGATGTATAGATGACTTTGGGCCCAAAAGAACTTTTTTTTTCCTTTGCTTGCTTGCCTTCTTGCTCTACACGCCTCTGTTACTTTTTCTTCTTCTTCTTTTCTACTTTTAGAACATATAGGAAGAGAGAGAGAGAGAGGCACAGAAAGAGGACACAATACTACTCACATTACTTTTTTGCGGTTGAGAAATTCTTCGAACCTTTCTACTTTCACTCCCCTTTTGAATCAGTCATGGTCCCAATAGTGGCCAAGTTTTAGAACCAACACTACATAGTTATAAGCTAGCGAGATAAATTCGTGGAAAAGGTAATGCGTACAGGGAAAGCATCTTTTTTGTTTCTGAGCTTTTATCTTGCTCCATGCTCAAATGAACTTTAGAGTGGGGGAGAGAAAGTCTTTGTGATTTGTGATGCCGTGGAACATATTGCACACTTGCCTAATACTACAAAAGATATACGTATATATTTTAACCAAAATTGAAGCCACCCGAAGAAAGGAATTTTTTTTTTCAAAAAAGTTTAAAACCGAGGGTTAAGTTAAATTAGTATCATTTTCGGGATATAAATTAGAGAACAAGCAGAGAAACTTCATTAGTGCAGAATCCAATTTAGGGCCGACTACTTTGGGTTTGGATCTCTGTAGTCTGTGGGTGGAAGCCGTGAAGGAAATTCCAAACTCTTTGATTCCATCCCCAGCAGTGGTTGAGATCCCCTCTAGTTCCATGCTCCTTTTGTCTACGTAGTTATTGAATCTCAAAAGTCAAAAGGGCTTTTGCTAATCAACAACTTTATGGCAAAACCGTTGAATTTGGAAAACTTTCCCAAAAGTCTTTAGGAAGAGGGAAGTGAAAGGGATAAGAAGAAAGCCGTTCATCATTATAATCGGTTATAGAAAAGTGGAGGAGGAAATGGTCGTGGTAATTTAACTCCAATGTACATTTTTAACAAAACTTTACTGCTGACAGTGACACGAGGTTTAAAGTATAGAAAGAAAAAGTTTTCCGCAGAAGCAAAGTAACCTGACCCAGCCACTTTAGAAAACTCATTTCTCTTCTCTCTTATTTTGATATCATATCTACTTAAGAAGAAGCAGTGACTAAGTGAATTGGTAATTTGTGATTTTGCAATGAATAAAAGATCGATCGTTAAAAAACGAAAAAGAACAGCAGGAGTTCCTTCTTTGCCTATCCTATCCTTAGGGAGGAGACTCTCGTGGTGGCGTCTGTCCTTTCTTTTTTCACTCAGATAATGTCGAATAAATCTGAAGCCTAGCACATTATACACAAGGAGTACATACATAGTTAGTGCTTCTGCACACGATGAGTATAAAATATAGTTCAACAGCACTCTTTTAAGCATTAAGGCGGATATAAAGCTAATCTAAAATCTACTACGGCAAAGTGGAAGGTAATATTATTCAACGAGTTTGATACCCCAAGCCATTTTCTCAAGACAACTATCTCTAAAGAAAAATTGCAAATTAACTGTAAATGTAGACAGTAGTAAATGTTAATTACACGGCAAATGATGGAGCAGAGAAGCAGGGATTTAAACAGAGTAAGGAGGATGATAACACAGCTTCTTAGGAATCTATTCAATCCGATGCTTCTAGGATAAGACTTCTCGTTAGAATATGAAAAGACTAAAAGGGTTTGATGCTTTTTTCTCTACGATAATAATTAGTCTTGAAAGAATTGAGCACGAGAACATGTCATCACATTAATGGAGGGATAATAGGAGCAACTGCGTAAAAAATACCGTATATATGAGATTGCCTCAACTAATGTACATTAATGTTATGAATTTTTTTAAAGCCGCAGGGCCGTTGGAAAGTTGGCGATAGAACAAACAAAAAATGCTTTCACTTTTACACTCACGTACAAGCAACAAGGGAAAAAACAAAGCAACGCACAAAAGTCCGTCCCACAAGGAGAAAGCAAAGCATGCACAAACATTATTGTACTGCTCCTTTTACCTAGTCTCGCCATAATAAGTGTTACCCAAATAAACAATGAATTTTCTTGGTTCGAAAATTCGGTTTTTGGCGAAGAAAATTCGCCAAAATCCGAGAGTTAGAATTAGCCCAAAACCCACGCCGCGTACAGAAAACACTGGATTTACCATTGGGTGTTTCATTCACAGAGATAAACCTTCAGAGCAGTGTTCATGTAGCCCGAGTCAGGGAATTGTATCTCTTTGAAAGTAATCATCATCTCAAGAC
>JAQIXN010002021.1:0-13895 GCA_034698145.1 Proisotoma minuta
AATAATTTATTTAGTAGGATGAAACAGAGTGGCAGGGAAAATCCAAACTTTGTGTTTAGTTTTTGGACAAAGTCTGCAAAAACCTCGGTCATGGTCTGTTTGCGGCAAACAATATTGTAATATAATAACACGGCCATGTGTTGTAGTTGGAGAGAGATGTGAGATTGATGTATCAAAGTGCAAAATAATGGAGATTGGAGAAACTATAAGGTCGTGAGAACTGCAGACCCAAAAAAATACAGGGAATGATGGATTATACCTCTTTCTCTCATATCTCAACTAATCTCAAGGAAAAAGCTAAATAGAACAACGTTTTAAAAAAATCTCTTGGACCAACTTTTTAATAAAATTTAGCTCAGCTTCAACCACCTCTTTCTTTCGTTTTATATATTTTTCTGTTAGGAAAGCAAAGATTTGAAGTTGGTCCAATCGCCAATCCTTCATTTCTAAAACCAATACAAAAGTTTAAGTAAATTCAGTTCAAAGTGAAAGCTCATCAAGTTTTATGATCCGAGCGAAGGAGAAAGCTGATGATATCAGTGACGGATGAGATTTGCATGCAAGACCAACTTTCACTTGGCTAAAAGACATTGGAGAAAAGTGAGACTTTTCTCCCTTTCCCTAGTTTTGTCCTACTCGTATGCTCAGTTTCTGTAATTTCCAATGCTAAATACAAAACCTGAAAATTAAAGGAAGGCATTATTGTTGATAAACCCAGTCTTAAAAATATGTGGGTTGATTAGTGAAAGCAAATCCATTGGCCTGTGTTTGTGGGGGTTGAGATTTATGGAAAGTGGGCGCCTTTGAGCCGGGTTTTCTTCATTTCTGCTTCGTCAGTTTACTTCAACTTGGATTTTGGTTTCATTCATTGTAAGAAGATGTAAACGGTGATGTTCAGTTGGGTCCGACTGCTTCTCTTGCGTCTTTGTCCATACTATTGTTGACCCAACTAGCTTTCTCTGGCTGTTTATGCAAATTTCAGTTAGCTTGTGTCAGAGAGATAAGATTCTAAATTACGTTGCAAAAGAACCCACATTATATTATATGATAGTTTTTGGTACAGAAGTCGTAATAGGTTTGGCAGAAGGTTTGTATGCATAGACAATTACGTGGTTACTCCTCAATCCTCCAAATGATACAGATTTCACCCAATTTAAATTTGCTAATTATGGTTTTCACATTTACCCTTACTGCGCAACAGATTCTGAATCCCTGAATACAATTACCATTTAATTTTATAGAGTTGGAAGGAGATGGTTGAAACAATGGCCAAGTGTTGGGCAAGATTAGTGATGGGAGATTAGGGCTAATTACAACAGAGGACTATAATACTAATATGACAAAACGAACGATTCATTGTGTGTCTCAATCCCTTTGTAAATACGGGAAGAGAAACAAAATTGAAAAGACAGCTTATGCAACAAATTATTTCGCAAATCTATTTATACAACAACAATGTGCATGCAACAAAGAGTATATGGATTTTATCCCCACAAAACCTTGCTATAAAATAAAAACAACAGATGCAGGAAGGAAGAATTCGAGTTACTTTCCCAAAATAGCCCAAAAATAGCAAGACCGGATACACACGGGCACTCTGCATGGTGAAAGTCCGTGGCAGGTAATAAATAAAGTAACATGTATATAAGTATTTATTTTTTCTGATTCAAGTAATGTTTAGTACACGCAGAACGAAAACCTCAAAATATAGATTACTATATTATTTCAATTTGTGTTTTGAACATTTTTTTACTGTATAAGTGTATCAACTTTAAAAGGCAGCAGGATTAGAAAGATTATTATTGCAATGCTTTTAAGAATTTTAGGATGTGGTGAAAGTAGCCTTTAAGTTTTTGTGGATCTGTATTTTCTACATCTTGCATATATATACTTATATAGTCCCCTGCGATGTGTTTGTCTTTTACATGTCGCAAGATTTACTTCTGTAGGTAACATTTCTTGCTGATAAAAAGTCCAACGTCTTGGAAGGATTCAAAGAGCTCAGGTGGTCCCCGTCTCCCACAGATTTCTTTTTGCAGTAATCTGAATTCAGGTAGTTTAGATTTCATGAGAGGAGGTGTGGTGGAGTTATAAACAAAATAAATGGGACTGCAAATTCTTTATTTTTGCAAACAAATGCATTTATCCACTGTTTTGGTAGGGAAGAAGGAGATGGAAGTGAAAGCAATATTTTGAAGGTGGGAGTCCCTTTGAGACTACTTAAAGGCACATTTCATTGCACTTCCATAACCCAAATAAAACTGGATTCGACATCTGTGACAAAATGCAGACTGGAAAAGGCGGAATTATAAGTTAAAGATTCACTACCCACCTAATTTTTGTGTGGCTATATTTTATTCATTTTATTGTTCAGGATCCAAAAACCCAAGTGCTTTCTCTATCACGTTGCATTTAAATGCGGAGCTGGAGCAACATTGCTTTTGAGAAACGTGGTAAAATGTGAATAAACTATATACCGTTAGCCTTTTATTCTTGATCCAAGCACGTATCCTATTTAGAAATATCTCTACTCAAAATTATACTTAAAATTTGGAATAAACTAAAACTAATTTTCCAATGTCGAATCAACGAAAAAAAATTGTTTCATGTGACCCTGAATTCTCAATTAATTTATATTTTTATTAAAAAACATCATAATTATATAGCTGTTTTATTCAAATGAACTATTCATTTATACTATTTTATACTCGTTGCTGTATTTGTTGGAGACTATCAAATTATAGGTGAACAAAAAGCTCAATTTGTTTCAGTTCGCAAAAATAGCCCATTTGAATAGAAAGTTATGAATAGAATCAATTCAAAAGGTCACAGTTTGTATTTGTATGAAAACAAAAAGAATTTATTTGTGCAACATGATTTTGCATGGTGGCATTTAATATTGGATGAATAGTCAACATGATCTTGAAATTTTCGGACATGAATGGCATTTAATTAAATAAAGCTTGAAGGACGTCATCGTTTTCATGTTCCAGTTTTATGGTACAAAGATCTTTGTGTGGGCTTAATCAGCTAAAACTTTGAATCATGAATACTTTTATAGAGTTTAGCTAGCTTAGTTGACATGAAAGGCAGCTGAAGAAACCAAGTCAATTTTTAATGGCAATAAAAAATGTATCGAATTACGCAAAGATGATGAACACAAGTGATCACAAAGACTAAAATTTACTCTGCTCTCTTATATTCCAATAAGTCTTAAATTGGTAAAAGGAAAACATAAAAAAATCATCTCCAGATGTGACACCTGCACTATTCAATTATTATAAAATTTTATAATTAAAACCTATATAGTTGCAGATTAATATAAACTTTTATCAACAAAAGCTGCTTTTACCTATAATTTTGAGCTGCAAGAATTATGTTCAGTTTGACACAAAGATCAAGTATAATTTGTCTTGATGTGTAAACAACTTTGAGAGAGTCAAAAGGCATCAAAGCGATAAACAGAGTTCGTTTCATCCAAGGAAATGTGGGTAAGAAGTTAATGGGCTCATCAATAAACTCCAAAACTTGAATTCATTTGCAACATAAGTTTCCAGCTTGAAGCATCATATTATTTTACAAAGTCTGTGAAAATGACGCACGTCAAGTATATTATTATATTATTGTAATAAGATTAAAAGTTTGGTTGCAACAAATTTGACAGCTACGGATCAGCACTTTCATTCAGCAGAGCAGTTAGTAATATAAATAAATGTACATGTGTTAAACCAATGCTGCCTACGCATTTTAATACACAGATATATATATCTTCCTCGTTCCATAAAGACGGGCAAAAAATCTAGTAAAGTTGGAAAAAGTGCTTTGGACTCATTTCATTGGCCATAGAAAAATTTAATTTCATAAGTGATGGTGTTTGCTAGGCACAAAAGTTTGGATAGTGTAAACCAAATCACAATTTGGCATGAAACTTGCATTTTATTTCACACTCTTCAAACTTGACACTTGAGAATGTTGGTAGGGTATAAGAAAAAGGAAATCAGATTACACAGCGTTCTCTTTGAAAAATATCATGGGCTGCAGATTAAACAGTTTGTTCTTGTAATAAAGATGAAAATGAGGAGACATTTGTTGTGTTCTCAAGTGGGGTCGGAAGAACCTTAATTTATCTAATGGCAATAAATTTACTGAAAGTCAACTCACAACTTGGCTGACAGTTTATATTCATTTTGACTGTGACAAGGAGACAATTTGGCATGTGCCACAGTAGCTACCTACATATATTTGACAAACAACCAGCAAAGTCAACATTTAATTTTAGAATGAGTCGACGGGCATTTAAAACAAAGGAGAAGATAATCGCTTAAAACTTGGTTTGATTGTAAGAGCACGTACAATGTATGTATATACAATGTTGGATCTTTTATATTCGTGCACATCGTGAAGAGATTTATTGCAATTGTAGAAATGGTTTTGTTCTAAAGGAAGATATGGAGAGGATTTGTTCTCTCTTTCCCAAGTAATTTCATGTGGAGAAAAGCTCTTGTTTTCTCTAAAAACGTTTTTTTGCTTGTTCCATTAAAAAATGATCCTATGATTATTGCTTTCCAACTTTTCACAGTTAATGTTTTATATTCTACTGTTAACATTCGCATCAAGTTTTATAAGTAGAAAATTAGTAAAAAGTAGAATTACATTCAAAGTTTGAAAGTCTCATCAATAATGAAAACTTTTATAAAAGGGCAGGGAAATGGAGTACTTACCGTTTAGCAATTCTTGCCTTCTGTCTTGCCCTCGCTGCCCTTTTCCTTAAGCAGCATATTATTATGAACGCCACGATGGGAAATATTAGAATGGTGGAGACAATCGGTACGATGACGACTTCAGGGGAAACTGAAATAAACAAAGCATTTATCAAAAATATTGTAGATTACACAAAGGACCCTCTAGCCCCAGAGCAGCTTAATTTGTAGCGTGGTGAAAGTGACGAAGAGTTATTAAATGAAAGAGAAAGCTGTCGATCACGGACAGACAAATGCAATATATCAAAACAAAAATAAATAAAGCTGTAAACCAAATCCCCCATAAGGGCACTGACTCTTGTGCTAAAATGTCTATTCGTCTTCAGGCTCACAATCAAGGAAAGTGAGTATTGGGATCATTTTCAGTCTGAACATTTCAAACACATTGTATTTGATTTGGAAATTTTGTTGTATTCAAACAAATTGTTCAATACATTCCAAAAGAACATACAAAATCCAAACCATGCGAATAAGGTTTTAAAATTTTGATTTGCCTTGAAGTCTAGCCAAGGGTGTGCACATGATTGCTAATTTGCTCCTACTGCATAAAACATTGATCAATCAAATCCCGACATTCCAACCTTCGTTTTGCATTCTTCTCGGTAACTTTCACTGCGAGTTTGTCGTAGAATGTCAACAAACAAAGCCCTTCCGTCTTTTTTTACTATAGGTACATATGGTATATGTAGTTTCGATACAGTACATTTTCCAGTCCAAAGACTGATGTCATCACATTGTCCCTTGAACATTTGTCGGTGTTCCAATTTCTGTGCTCCTACACAAATTTCCCTCAAGCAACTATTTCCGAAAGCAATGTTGGCCAAAAGGCAATATAATTTCTACTGGAGAAGTTCACTAATACCATGCATATACCATAATATCATAGACTGCTTTTTGTCATGATTTAAAGCTGGAAAAAATTGGAGTGAAGTCTTTTATATTTCATTCGTGATTATTAAATCCTTGCTTTCTAAAAAGAGGACAAGCTACCACTGCATATTATATTAAACCTTTTTTTCTTGCGGAGATCAACAACTAGCTGTATATTCATTTCACTTTCACTAAATTCAACCCTTCATTTTTTATTTTCATTTTAAGCCAAGCTAAGCATTCACTTTTGGTATGAGAGGACAAAAAACATAAGCCATAACGAGTTATATACGGTACATTTCATAATGGGATAAAAATTCTACATCTGTAGTCTCTAAACGTTTTGTATCCCTACGATCCATAGCTAACGCTCAACTTCACATTTCCCTTTGTATATGTCGAATAGGACCTATTATCCTTTTGGGTCGTGAGTGAATGAATCTTGAGTACAACTACAGCTTTTATTATGTATGTCCATTGAGGGAACGTCACCTCGAATGTAAGGGGTTGTAAATAAGGTCGAAGATCTGGGAGAATTGAAGAGGTATTTGTCATTTATTGTACAATTCAAAGATATCCCGAGGTTTCTTCCCCGTCCACTGCGACAAGGAATGACAAAGATTTTCAAAATGAAATGAGGCGAATGCGTATTATTGGAAGGTAATAAAATTGTGGGCTTAAAAATTCAACAAGAGTAGCAATGAAAGGGAAATAGAGACATTGGATTATATACATTCATAATAAAAAAAATTGTGAAACAAAAATAGAAGTCACAATTTTATTGCATCGAAAATAGAGTTAGCTCAACTATAAAATTTATGAGCTCTCATCTCCTGCCTGCTTGCGAAAAAATGATAATTTAGGAATATTAAAGAAAAAATAAAAAACTGGCAGAGCAATAAAACAGTTTATAATTCATTAATAAAACTAGTTAATTATATAAAACATTCTTCTACTTGGGTATAAAGACGTCAGAGTAAAAGGCATTTGGATGGGACTTGGCAATTTTCACCCACGTCGTTATCTACAATATTGAATGTTATGGCTCTAATTTTATCACCACATTTGTAATTACGAGGAACGAAGAAAGACACTCAACTTTAATCGCACCTTTAACCACTCTGACAATGAGAAAACGCCGGAAGGATATGCCACAAAAGGAGACAAAAGAGAAAGCAGTCACTTAATTCTTGAGAAGATGAGAATGGAAAATCTCACCTAACTTTTTCACAAATTAAATATCTCTACCTTTATGTATTTGTGTAATAATATAGTAGTATATGTAACATCTTACTAAACATTATCCTTCAATTGGTTTTTATATGTGCCATACGTAACGGGAAAATTAACTTTCCCAGATGGGTCACCATGCACTATATAACATCCAATCTTGTATAAGCCAAAAAAAACTCCAATTGTAATGAAGACAATTTATTCTGCTCGACTAAATTCAAAACCAGACAGACCCAAAACTCTGTTTAGCAGTAAATTCAAGGTACTCACTAGCCTAGGTTCAATTCCTGTATGCAGTAAATAAAGTCAAAGAAAGTAAAAGTTTCTGGTCTAATATAAAGTGAGTGAGAGCTTTGGTCACAAGAAAAGAGAATATTGGAGCTTATAGATAGACTAAAATACATTGACCAGGCATTTGATTTGTACAGCAAAGGGAGACTTCCTTTTTTTTCTTTAGGAAAAAAGGGTTTCCTCATTTGTCCATAATGTAATACTAACTCAATTTCTAAGATTGGACTGCTACAGAATGCATGGGACTCTTCATGAACTTTCGTTTGGTATAATGACGCCGTTTTGAGTGGAGTTAAGACTTCCGTCAATAGCTTCTTTTCCCATAGCCTGCGAATGAGGTGGGGGAAGAAGTAAGAAGGAGAAAGTGGTCATTTACTATTGAAGAGAATCCCATGAGAAAATTGGGCCCTGATCCATGATCCCTCGATTTCATCAGACTAATTTACCCAAGTGGGCTAACCTTCGCTTAACTTGGAAACTTGTTTATTTTAGTATGGTCACGATCTCCCAAAAGCTTAGAGACTTTTGTAAATAGTTGGCCAAAATAGAAATCAAGCCAGGACTTTTCTATTTCCCTTTTCCTTAGAATAGAAGGAAAATTGTCACATACGTTTTTCATTGTTCTCTCTTACTTTCCTCAACCATGACCAGTGGCTGTAAACATGGACCATTAAAGTAAAGGGAACAAATTTTAGTCCAATTGAACTAAAGGTGAGAACGTGGGTAACATTGAACATATGACAATGACACAAGAGGCTCACATTGAACTACAGAAGGAGACAGGATAATAAATACGGGACAACTTTGAGCATTAAAGTAAAACCTTCTAAAGTGCAGTTATCTCTCCCAGAGTTAATGTGAAGGATTGTTGCCGGCTGAGAACCACCCCAAAAAGAAAAGTGACCAAGAGAAAATAGGGAACATTATTATAAAACTTTCACTCCCAAAAAGTGAAATAAAGAACAACTTTCACCTCCTCAAATTAAGAAATTCTGTTAGAAACTTTGGCCAGATTTCTTTGTACTCTCATATATAAGTACTTCATCGCCATCTCATCTCATAAAACTATGCTATATGCATACATGAAATAAAATCCATCAAGATAACGTAAATAAATAGAAAAACAGCTTGAAATGTCACAAATCCAGCTTTCTCCGTCGTAATATGCATGCATACAACAACATTTGTTATTTCAAAGTCCGGCAATTTAAGGATAAACAAACTTTCACCAGTAAAATCCATTCGACATATGTATATAGTTTGTTTGCTCAGCTTGGTTTGCTTGGGTTTGTGGTGTGAGTGTAATGAAATTGAAAAATGTTCCAAATCCCTGGACACGTTTTCTGTTGACATTTTAAAAATGAGCTTAGGCGTCCATTTCGACAAACGCATGTAAAAATGTCCATTATCCAATCAAATGTAGATTCACTTCCCATACTTACACATGGAATCTATGCGACTACTCACTCAGACGATCTCCAAATAAATATTTGGAGATTTTGTTTCACTTGCTCTTTTATGTTAGCATGACTTTCACTGGAGTAACAAAACGTGGAAACAATACTTAAATTATCTTGTATTGTCCACATGTAAGTACATGTGCATTGGTATGCTATGCTTGGTATATTTATCCTAATCAAAATATCCGTAAACCTTATTATCACATTGCATCAAGAGTAACAAGACCATACAACTTCTTATTATGTATTCAAGTCGGCTGAATGAAAAAAAACTATGGATTGTTGCAACTCGTAAATTCCACTGATTTATCAAGTCTTGGCTAGATTTTAAATTGAACTTTTGCAAGGAAGTAATTTCAAATCACACAATCAGCTATTCTCAAATGATAATGCAGACAATTTAATTTCAAAGTCTTCCTCAACATCCAGTTCAAGGGTGGAAACAGACGTCATCAATACTACCACTGTATCCAAACTATAATAAAAACGAAAAAGGCGTATCCCCCTCAATTTGCTACAAAGTAATCTTAGGCCTTTGACATTTATTCTTAAATATTTGGCAGACATTTACTCATTCCGATAATTGAGTCATTAAAAGTTGTAAAGTTAATCAGCAAAGTTGAATCATTGGCAATGTTCTCCAGTTTAGTTCAATTTGAAATTACTCGCATATCTAAGCTGCTGTAGTGCATATTTATAGTTACGCTGTAGTGTAATAGTTAAGTAAAGATCTATACATCTATAATTTGATGAAATTTGGATTACAATGACAATCACAAGCATTACAACTTGGCAAAACCCCATTATAAAGTAAAATTGAGATTTGAGACAAAAGAAACAGGGTAAAAGTCGGGCTATCAAGTAGTATTACTATTTCATTCTTTAGAGTCCATTTTTTGGTTGGAAAGACGTGATAGAAAAGAAAAATTGCAAAACACACATAACTTTCAGTATTTTAACTTTACTACAAAACTTGGAGAAAGTTTCCCTCCACATTATCAAACTCAAGCCAAAAAATACGACATGACTTGGAACTCTAGCCTCGTTCAATTTTTCTCAAGTAGCAGGGAAATATAATGCAAGTTAGGGCTCTTGTATCACATTATATTACA
Organism: Proisotoma minuta; assembly: GCA_034698145.1. Lineage (NCBI taxonomy): Eukaryota > Metazoa > Arthropoda > Collembola > Entomobryomorpha > Isotomidae > Proisotoma > Proisotoma minuta. Next base: position 9,727 of record JAQIXN010002021.1, read on the forward strand.
TAACATGTACATACATTGTATGAATGAACATACATACGATGCCCCTTTTCTTATTAGTATCGCTTCTTCTAATATTTCCTGCTTGTTCAAGATTCGATTCTTGATACAAGAAAAGATACAGAGGACAATGAAAGCGAACGCTAAAATATGCAGAAATGAGTTAAAAAAGAAAGTTGTCCCTTAGACTTCCAAGAAACTTTTTATTGTGTTTTAGATGAGATTGGAGTACTAGGCCCATTTCTTTTAGCCGTACATGTCCAATGTCAAATGTCATTCCAGGGACAAAGTTGGTGGTTGATAGTTCAAACGTAACTAACCCAACGTCAGCCACAAAGATTCAACCCCATTTCATCACACAGAAAATATTTTCCCCTCGATATTCTCACTCGTTTTGGAAAGCCTGTAATTGGAAAGAATTGTGACAAATGGCTGAGGGCATAGAGATTGGACTGAGAACTATGATTAACTTGACTGCTAAATGAATCAGAGGGAAAATCCTCCCCTATGCATACAACAGATTTGCAATCTATTATTTGTACAACAAAGATTTTTCAATTGTTGATGTGCTTGCACATGAACGCATCTTTGAGTTTTCTGTGGTACAATTAATTTGTACATGATTCTGCAAGAACAAAAAACAATTGACTCACTATACTCACTCTAATCAATGCTCGGTTTTTATACTTAATTGGAGTCTATAAATAAACATGAAAGCAGTGACTTTTACTTGATTGTGGTGTGTATGTATTCATATATATATTGAATGATTCAAAAAAGTAGCAGCATCATCTTTACAAAAGAGATCCAATTGAGTATATTTTTGGAGTGAACTGAAATCCGTAAATAAACTCCAAAGAAAGGTTAAATGCCACTTTTTGAGGTCTAGGGGGATGTTCCATTTTTTACAAAAGAACCAAAAGAAGTTGAAAACTATGCTGGACGCATCATAAATATAATGCAACCATTAAAAAGTTCTCACTTCAACCAACCACAAAGGCAACAAAGAAAAATATCCACTAAAAATATAAAAGGAAGGAAAATACTTACTTTCTATTGTAATGTGTATGTGTTTAAACTATATATTAATGTAAATTATATATATCTGCTGTATATCTAATTTTTATTTTTTTTTGTCAACTTTTGCGTAGCATGGAAAATATTTGCACAAACATTATTTACAAGTATGTATGATAAAGAATTGATTATGATTGTTTGCTGCAAATAAAGCATGCATTTTTTCTTACCGGTTGGATAAATTATGATTACTCTCGTTTTGTTTGGAACCAAAGCATTTCCTTCCCGTACATCCGTCATCTCATTGTTTTCTTTTGCAAAATTTTCTCAACGGAATAAGGCTGTTTGTATTATAATATGAGAGGAAATTCAGATGAATTTGTTGCACAACAAGCTAAACGCTTTTCAAATGAAAGTCTCAAGTAGTCTCAAAGTATTTTGCTTACGCTTTCTCACTTTCTCTTTTCCTTTATTACTAATAAATAAGTAATGGGAAAATTTTAAAGGATCAAACTTTATAAGTACTTTTCACTTGGCATTGGTATTTAAACTTTGATGTAAAAAGAGAAAGTTTGAGGTGAGATTTTTGGAATTTCCGAGTTTTCCACAGCAAAACTACTCGATTGGGAGTCTGAGAGAGAACTGTGCAAGAGTCAAGAGTATCATCATGGTTAAATAGCAGTGGCTTGGTTTTGTGGATTTCGTATCTCGTGTTGCTCAACGGATTAAGAGCAATGATGAAGAAATAAGATTTCTCAAAACTCGTCCTTTATTTCACAAATCTCTTTCTCTACCAAAAGCTTGTTTCCTCTGTTTTGCACTACATTTAACACTACAAGTTCAAATTATGATGAACAAATCTGACAAAGAAACATTATTGCTTCAACAGAGATACCACAACATTCTATTTTCATATGAAAGGTCTTTGTATGGCAAAATTTATCTCTAGCTGCAAAATCCAGAAAATTAAATTTTGCAAGATGCTGGAATAATTGCATTAATTCACTACAAATGAATAATAAACAATGTGTTCTAATTATAAGACCTCTTTTTAATTAAAGCACCAAAAACCAACTGCCCCTCTAAATTTACTAAATTAATGGAATGTGAAACTTGCCAACTTGAAATTTAGTTGAATATGCAATGACAACAAAAAACTAATTTAAGAGAATTAATGGTATATGGTAAGAATTGGCATTAGAAATTTAGGTGGAGGGTTATATTCAGCCAATTAAAAGTTTTTTTTGGTCAATAGAGAAAAGTTGTTGAAAGAAATAATAATAGCCATCATCAATGCCCAATTAAAAGTTTAGTTCAATGCACAACCATACAACAAAAAAGAAAGTATTTGTAAATAATTCCCAATTATACTTTTTTTATTTTGGGCAATTTCTAAAGGTTATTTCAACTAAAGGAATGGACATTATATAATAGGAAGGAAAAAGGTGAAATGGTTACAACACTATGTCTATTAATATGAGAGCAACTCAACAAGTTATCTCTTGCTCTAAAATGCTGAAAAAGATGAGATACTGAATCGTCGAGTGAAAGATGTTTTCCCTGCACAGCATTCTTTTATAGGTGTAGGTACTTGAGGTTAGGTGACAGTTGAGGGAAAGTGTGTCCACTTCAATCGCTCCATAACTTTCCACTTCACTATCCATTTCTGATCAAAAATAATATTTTCACTCTTTTGCTGTGAAAACAGATAGGTAGACATATATATTGAATTGAATGAAGATGAAAGATTACTATTGCATATGTAAAAGTTTATTATTGACATGACAGGTACAACATTTAATTTTCCGTAAATAAAGCAATAATATCAAATAGTTAAGAGTCTTATATATATTTCAATTGAGGTAATAAAGGTAAATCGGTAATATAGTTTGCTTTCTTAAATCGTTTCATTCCCTTCCACTACACCTTCCATTTTCTCGGGCTGATTTTCGCACAAATTTTCCATCTCTTCTGCCTGACGAAGGAGATGCTGAAGATAAGGATTCTTCCCTCCCTTTTTATTTATTTCCACAAGAAGCTCTTGGACTTTTGTTTGCAGCATCTTATCAGCTTCATCTGTTCTCAGTGATCCATTTTCGCAAGCAACATTTTGACCTTTAACGAATTCTCGGATTTTCCCCATGAATTCATCTATGAGTAGTTGGCCAGCCTGGATAATAAATATTTTAAAATGTATTAACGTAGAATGTAAAAAAAAAACGGTATGATTAGACTTACAGCTTTATCATCACGTCTCCTTTTCACAGCAGCTTCACTATCGTCCGTGTCTTCTTCTTGGCAAAAGTCTTCTAATAATTTCGACATTGCTTTTGCATCCTAATAATAATTATAATTATGATTTTTTTTAGTTTTGTTACCCTTTTATATTCCTACTAACAATAACTTACGTTCAACACATCTTCAGGGAATCCTACGTAGCTCGCAACGTGAATTCCAAAACTACGGTCACAAGGCCCTTTCTCGATTTTGTATAACATGGTAAGCCCTTCATCGCCCGGAACAGCAGTCACATGGTAATTAATTACAGTGGGCACTTCATCAGCAAGATCTGTAAGCTCGTGGAAGTGAGTCGCTAAAACGCAATAGCATCCAACATTTTTTGCTAAATGCCTGAAATAATAAAAGTAATCTTTTATAGACAAAATAAATAAACAAAATAATGCATTACTTTGAAATAGCCCAACAGAGTCCGAAACCATCGTAGGTAGATGTGCCTCGTCCAAGTTCATCAATAATAACAAGCGAATCCGCGGTGGAAGTCTGAATATAATTGTAAAATTTTCTATTTAAAAAACATTACCCATTTAATAGATTCACCTTTAGAATGTGAGCAGTTTCAATCATTTCAGCCATAAAGGTCGAACACCCTGCATAATAATAATGTAAATAATAATAATAATAATGTAAATCATGTATGTATGCCACTTTTGCTGGAAAGCACCAAAAAAATGAGAAATCACTTGCAAAAAATAATTAAATAAACTATAATTAATAAATATTAATTATATTTCATCCAAAATCAAAACATATAAGACACATTCAACAAAAAGAACTATCTATCTAACTATAAACAAAAATACTTTCATGCTACTTAATTTTTTGAGCATTGACCAAAACTTTTGCCACGAGTTCTT
>JAQIXN010002022.1:0-13893 GCA_034698145.1 Proisotoma minuta
GGAGGCTCGTGGATCAAATCAATACTACAAATAATATCCTTAAAACCCGCGGACTGTCCGCTATTTAATATGAATTTAAATTTTTGTATGAAAACAATGTTAAAAAACAATAAAAAGAGGGTAGACTTGTATTGTGATCTCGTCATTTTATTTAGCATGTTCCGTGGCATAACTAAATATTTCGACATGACGCCATTGAGGGTATTTTTGCCATCTGTAGCACTTTTCGCCAAACTTTCGTCCCACTTATCATCATATTTTCCAATCTCACTCTGTGTTAAAAAGTGGAGATTTTGAGCAAAACTTGCAAACTCCGCCATTTTGTAGTATTTTGATATTCAATTGCATTGTGCTTTTGGAGAAGAGCTCGAATAAAATGTAAAAGATAATTTAATTTTTATTTCTGCTCCATTCAAAATTGTAAAGAAGTCAAAATATAAATAGTTTATGAATACAACTTATAATTTTATTTTCAAACTAGGGAATTTTGATACACATAAAAACAATTAATATTAGAATCATTACCCTTAGCAATATTTACAGAACAGGTTATAAAAGCCTTGATAATTACAACAAAAATTTAAAATCGTTAAATTAAAGACTATGCCGATGCTAATTTAATTTGAGTTGAAATTCAGACGGCTGCATTTTTGGAAATTGAATATGTTTGAGTTAATTGAGCCTTAAAAATTAAAAGAAAAAAATAATCTATTGGAATAATTTAGAATGGTAATTAATTTTATTTAAGTTGTGCATACTTACCATTTAAAATTGGCGTTGGCTCAAAGTAAAACTTGCATGAATAATGGACTCGGTTAAATGAAGCCAAAGGTTCACTCCTGCTTGTAAATAAAAATAAAAGAAATTAACATTGGATCTTGATATTAGCTTGTAATGCAACTTAAACCTCGATTTAAATCCGATTTTTGGCATGGATACAATTTTTTTTAATTCAAAATTATGAAGACAGATCAATCCAGTAAGAAAATTGGGCCCAAATACCTGCAAATTAAAAAAAAAAACTTATTTTTGAGAATTTTTATATATGTTTCTTAAAATCCGCAGGATAAATTTTGAGCAAAGCATCAGAATTGTGCAAGATTTTTCAAGTTTATCAATTTGGTCAAAAGTTGTAAAATAGTCAGCTAAACTAATTTTTCCTCTAATCTTAAATTAGCACCATCACGCGTTTTTCAATAATTATTGAAATCTCTTACCGCTTTTTGACTTCTCGGCTTCTAAATAAAGCGGCTTCAAATTGTTTCCAATTATTCTTCCAGATTTACAAATATATTTAAGATTATGCTAATAATTATTGACAATCCTAAATTTTAAATGAAGTTCAAATTGTTGTAAAACAGAATTTTTGAAATTTTAAATTACAAATGAGTTAAATTAAACACCAAAATTATTTACACAGAAATTAAGCCATACATTTGGCTTGCTTCAAACATTTTGTTAATTTCATAAAAATCAACTACAATTAATCAAAATATAAAATTCTAAATAACCAAGAAAAATGCTAGTCGCTACATAATACCATATAAAACTTAATTATATCACTTGAACCCATTACACTAATGATATTTTAAATAAAATTAAAGATTAACAAATTATTCTAAAGCTTAAAATAAATTACATACATTGTAATTTATTTTATGGACTGTCCATTTTGGTGCCTTATAATAGTTGACCCATTTTGGATCCTAACAATAGCCTTAGAAATTATAATTCCGAGTCACTATACCGCAGTGTCTCATGGAAATGCTAAATTCTACAAAGAAACCTCAATAATCATAATGAAAGTGGTTTGAAAACTTGCTGAAAAAATGGGGACTCGTCGGTTTCCGACTCGGAAAATTAAATGTAAATTTCTTTTTAAAAATTCATAAATTTCACACCATTCATCATTTATCCTTACGATTAGATGTGTACTTAAGATTAGTTGAACTTCAAATTAGTTATAAAAAGTTTGTTATGCATAAGTAATCTTGTTATAAGACCAAATGGGGAAAGTATGTATATTTGTTTGGAGCCTTTTTTCTCCAGAATACTCAAATCACTAACACATTTCTCTCTGTCTTTGTTGACATTCCATGCAATCATGTACTTTGCATGCATTTTTCCACACGGGAAAAATTGCGAAATATTTAGACTAAAATTTTCAACATTTGCAGGCGTCGGCCGCAAGGTCTTCTAGTTTTTCAATTAAAGCAAGGCAACTAAAGCTAAATCTGGATTAGTAAACTGTTAGAAGTTAGTAGGATTCTATTTGGGAATAAAGAAAATCATTCTATCTAAATCCATCTTCTGTTTCGGGTTCAACATCTTTTGAAAACTGAACCCTAACTGTTGCCCATGCCCCTTATCTATCTGTAAATAAGGTTCGGTGGGGGTTTTTGTCCTTCTATAGTTTCTCCATAGGTAGTTCCCACTAAAGTAATTGAATTTGCCCAATAAAATAGGTTTAAAAAAATTAAATACAAAAGGTCTAACCTAACTCTAACTTAAATCAAGGCCGGAGACATGAATTAAACTAAAGCCTTACGGAACTTTTGGAGGCAAGATGAGACAGCAAATGGCTGTTGCCTTGTTTCAACAAAGGAATCGGTTCCGAAGAGACAACCTGCTATTTTTATCCCCAAATTGAACTACTAACTTAAAGTTTTATTTGTTACAAGCTGAAGCCCGGGACTCGACTGTGGATAGCGGCTTCCCATCCACTGACATATCTCCAGCCCCATATGGAGTTTAACAAGGAAAAAGATGAGGAAGTCACTTGCTTTCTCAAAGAAGGTCAATTGCTCCATTTGAATGCTAAATCAGCTTGTTAATTGGCTAAATATGCTTAAATTTGTAATTTTGCCCATTAAGTTGCCAATTATGCTAACTGTTATCTTCTGCTTTCCCAACGTTAATTACTCTTAAGATGACAAATATTTTTTTAGGTTACTTCCTTCTTATTTAAATTCTAGGTCAAATTCAAATGTATTTTCAAGTCGTATAGTTGAAGAGAAATATTGAATTTTTAAGATATTAGATGAGAAATTTGTAAATGTTCAAATGTTCAAATTAAATTACAAATGGGTGTAATAAAGTGCAAAGGGTTGAACCGGAATTTGGTAAATAAAGTCAAAATCAAATGAAATATTTGAGAAAAAAGTGGAATCAAATCTTAACAGTAAAAAATAATTTAATTTTTATTTCTCATTCTTTCAAATATCAATGTAAAGAGACAAGACTAGAATATAATTAAATACCTTTAATTTTATTTTCAAACTCTGTAACTGTGTTTCACCCTTAATAAAATTTAAATAAATACTTGTAGTTCCCATAACAATAATCATAGACAATATTTTAGCCTGTGTATTACAAAAATCATTAAATTCGTTAAATAAAATACAATAAACTGTAGAGGGTGCGAATGTTGATTGATTTCCAGAAGAAGAGAAGCATTTTGAAAAATTACAGATGTTGGAGTCCATTGAGCCTAAAGATTAAAAAAATATTTATCATTGGACAAATTTAGGATGGTAAATAATTTTATTTAAATTGTGCATACCATTTGAAATTGGCGTTGGCTCAAAGTAAAATTTGATTGAATAGTGGACTCGGTCAATGGAATTCAAAATTTCACTCTTCCCTGCAAATAATAATTTGCAAAGCAAGAAACTATATTAGAAATAAACACTGGGTTTTGACAAATATTTGGCTACATTTTAGTGTGAAGTGCAATATTTATACCTTAAACTAAATCCCGTATTTGGTGCGGATAAAAATCAATATGGATTAGAAAAACACATCAATCCATAAAATTGGAACCATACACCTGCAAAATAAAAAAAAATATTTAAAAAAGATTATGTCATCGTATTTTTGTGTTGTTGAGATATTTTTGGGCAAAACGTCAAAATCTAAGATTTTTAAATTTATGAATTAGGTAAAAATTTGTCAAATAACACAAATTAAGCTAATTATTTTCTCTGTCATGCATTTCCAAATTATTATTGAAATCTCTTACCCCTTTTAAACGTCTCGGCTTCAATTTAATTTCCCCATCTTTGGCCCCAAATCCAAATAAAGCAGCCTCAAAGTATTTCGTGGAATAAACTGAAGACTTCCATTTAAAAATGATGCAGAATGCCATCCACTTTTTCTCCCGGATTTGCAAATATATTTAAAATTATGCTAATAACTATTAACAATTCTAAATTTTAGGTGACGCCTTAGCTTATTGTGAAACAGGACTTTTAAAGTTTTAAATATATAGAAACCATCAAAATTGAAAAGTAGGACATTCATTTGCCTGGAACATTTTGTTAATTTAATAAAAATCCCTAAAATGACAAAACTACAAATTTCAAAATATGAAATGCAAATTGTTTGTTATTACATAATATTTAATATTAATAAAATTTAAAATTTAATGCTAACGTATTTATTATTAATGACATTGAAGATTAACAAATTATATCAAAACCTGAAATAACTTTACACACATTGTAAATTATATCGGCTTTTAACTATTTATTCATACTTTACTTTTAAGCATTCGAAACTATTTCCAATTTTACAAATTTGGAACTCTTAAAAATATCTAAAAATTATGTAGTTAGATTTTTATCACTAAAAGAAATAAAATTAAACACTATAAAACTACATAATTATCAAACAAAGTCTTAAATAGCAAAAAACTGAAAGCAACGTATTTCTAAGATTTGAAAACGTTTGCGAACTACCTAAGAATTTTGATTATTGTTTTTTTAAATCCGATCTAATCCCCAAAAAACTAAAAAAATGAGAGGGAAGCAGAAATTACCTTCTAATAATGTTCTTATTGGAATATAAGTTAAATTTTGTAGCAAATATTTATAAGCTCTTGGAATAAGAGTAAGCTACCATATTTTCTACAAAATTTTGGTTCAAAAAATACATTATATTTGGGATTTTAAATATTGAACTTTTGAAGAAAGCCCAGAGATTAAGCGTGCCTAATTTTACAGAAATGTGCAACCCCTAACAAAAAATTGGCGAACAATTTAGCTAAAATTAAAATTTTAGAACCCCATTTCCATTTCATTTTTGGACTTCAATGAGAATTTCCATACAACGCAAAACTGACTAACTTCTAAATCTACTAAATCTTATTTAATTATTTACTTCTCCTGATAAAATATAATTAATCTTTTCTTGGTAATTCATCATTTTTGGCTTTTGTCCATGCTCAAAATGATTTTCTCACGTCAGTTCAATATTTTGCCTAATTTGGTTTTGTTTTCTAAGCAAAAATGTTTGTACTTTTCAAAAAAATACAAATTTTTCCGGTAAAAAGTTCAAGAAAGGGTAGATGAATTCATCAAATCCCATATTTTTCCTATTTCTGGGTAGTTAAAGTGTAACAATAGTTTCTTCAAATTGGCTCTTACATCGAGCTAAAAATTTGATTTTTAATCAGTTTTGGGGTCAAAGACTTAGAGTTAGATCAACCAAATTATTTTACGAGTCTTTTCAAAAAATTATACGAGAAGAATGATATATTTCATATGTCGAAAACCAGAATTTGGTAAACCTAAAAAATTGTCAAAATTGTTTTCTTCGGCTTAAAAACGATCAACTGAAAAAATTATTTAAAAAAAGTTTATCCTTAATGTGTAAAAATTAATGCCAAAATATTAAACAAAACAATTTTAAATAATTTATCAAACTACTCATACAATTAGTAGATTCTTTTGAGTTTTTATTTTCCCTTAATATGTTCTTGCTTGTCATGAATAATTACTTTATTTTATTTTTTCAAAATAAATTTTCAAATTATAATCACTCATTGTTTCATGTTAGCCAAATTTTGAAAGTGCATATTTAAAGAGGACAACATTTTTAAATGATGTTTTAAACAAACTTTATACGGTAAAAAGTTTAATCTTAATCATACTATTAAAATCAAGAGGGAAAACTTGTTTACGACCATTTTCTCTAGCAGTCCCACTACTTCCACTGCTACCCGTTTCACTCATTTCTCTCTCTCCCTTTGTTTACAGTCCATGCAAACATGTTATTTGCAATATTTGCATGCATTTTTTGACATGGGTAAATTACGAAATATTTAAACGGGAATTTACCAATATTTGCGGGCTTCGGCCCACAGGTTCTTCTAGTCTTAATTAAATTTGAAACTGAGAATTTTGGACTGAATTTAAATGAATATTTTTTTTTTAAATAATAGTCTTTTGTGGGGAATAAAATATTTTTTAAAATACATTTCCATTAAAAGGGCGCAATTATATATTATTAATCTTAGAGGCATCAAAATAAAATAAAGACTAAAAAATGTTTTGAGAATCGTAAATTAAATGCATCCTTGTCTTATTCATTTTCAAATCTGTCAGTACACCAAATCATAAATTTGTTTCAATTTATTACTTATTTTAAATAATTTGGTAATTTTCTGTAGCAAAACTGGATGAATTCTTTTAGAAGCAAAATTTTTATAATAATTACTCATTATTCCTGAAACTGGAATTTTTCACGAATTGATGTATTCTACAATAATCATTTGGAAATGATTCCGACATTTAACTTTGAAGTTGACTTTAAATTCATTTCCATGTTTGTTTATTTAATTTAATTTTGTAAAAGTCAATACATTTGAACCCTTTACATTTGATTTCTCAGTTTAGTTTTGATTATCTTACACTAAATCCCTTTAAAAAAAGTAAATTGGTTCGGTTTATTTTCTTGAAAGAAAAAAAAAACTTAAAAAGAAAATAATTATAAGTTGGCGTTCATTTGATTTCATTACTTACTTAAAATAAGTTCATTTGTTTAATTTTTGAATATTGAACAAGTCAATACATTTGAACTTTTACAGATGAAAGCTACTAATATCAGAAAATATTGCAACGACAACATAATTTGAAGAATTTTGCAATAATAATCCATTTCAAATTCAAAAATTCCGAAACTTTCATTATCCAGGGTCAAATATATTTAAGCATATTTTGTCAATTCATCCATTTTTGGCTTTTATATATAGCTTAAATAATTTATCCCGTGGATTAATTAAACGTTTAATATTCCCTCTACAATTATTTATTTTTTGAGTATCTAAAAATATAAAATAAAGTTTAAAAATCTTAGGTTCGGTGAGGTAAAATATTTAATTTGATCCCCCTATTTAAAAGGTTTTTAATAGAAATTCAAAGATAGTTTGAAGGAAAATTTTTAAGTAAATAATTTAGAACTAAATGAGAACTATAAAACTTTTATGCAATAAGTTTCTGGATCATCATCTTCTTACTAACAACTGAACAGTTCTAAATCCTATTTAATCTCCAAAGTAAAATAGATTTAAAATTTATTTTCAATTCACTAATAATTTTAGCATGTACATTTTGTTAAAATTATTTCATTTAATTTATTTTACTTCTACTACACTGCTTTTTGTGCACTTATTAAAATATATTTTAGTCAGAAAGCTTTCATTTGTTCAAAATTAATAAAAGGAGCCATTGAATTAATTTTGCGATTTCCTATCGTCCAAAAGGCTTTACGTTTACGTAATAAATTTTCCTCACCTAAGAACAAATAAGCTCTAAAACCCAAAGTGATTCAAATGTCTCATTTATGTAAATTATTTGCAGAAAATTTGCGTTCTTGACCATTTGTCTAAAAAAATCTTGTTAATTTAATTTTTGCTGTAAAGTTTATTCATTTTTGTAGTACTGCATTTTTGTAGTAAAATTGTGTTCCCTGGATTAAAATTTAAAAATTTAAAACGATTTTACCAAAAGAGAAAAAAATTTATTTAAAAAATGATTCAAGAAACTAACTATCCATACAATAAATAGTATTTTCTTAAATGGTAGTAAAATCCTTTTTATTGAAATTTTAACGAGTGTTTGTGAAAATTAATGCAAAATTTTAGCGAGTTTTTGCCAAAATCTTTGGAGTACAATTAAGCTTTCAAATTACAAAATAAGCCTAAAACTATTCAGTCATTAAAAGTTTTTTTTTCTTTGTAAATTTAAAATGTAAAGAATGCTACATTTCGTTCCTTGCGATTTAGAAAGTATTAATAAAAAATTTCTATAGATGTTTGAAAAATAGGGTTTTCTATTAATTTAAATACACATATTCCAAACTATAAACTTTATTTGTTGAATTCGATTTTTATAATATATTTTCACAATCTTTCTAAAGCAAATTTACAATACAATATATATAAAAATAATTATTTAAACTTGCTAAACATGCTTAGAAAGAAAATGACATTTCCCAGTCTCAAAATTTGTCGTTTTATCTGCTTTCTTTAAATCACAAGAGAAAAATATGGCTAATTTTATTTTACTTATGTTTCCATTTTTCAATATCTAATAATTTAAATGGAGAAAGAACTACTTAAAAATTTGGCTAATACATTAAGCCAATATTTTTACCACTTTAAAAAAATGTTTTAAACATCATTAAACAATGTGTTATTAAACATTAATGAAAATACTGGTTTTAAATATCTTTCGATAATTTTGTATTGCCTTTTTCTTAGCTCAAAAATAGGTTAGTTAAATTCTATCCTGGACAATTTAAATTGTTTTTTTATCCACTTGAAATTATCCTTACTCAAGATCATTTCTAAATAAAAAATGGGCCTTTTATGCTAAATTTTGAATTTTTATAACGAATTTGATATTAAATTTGAGAAAATGAAAATCCAAGGTTATACATTCCTTAAATATCATTAAACGTGATAGAATATTTCTATCTATTCTTTATATTTTAAATTTAGCATATTTTGTATGCTGAAAAATCATATTTTTAAAAATTTGATTGGGCTAATACAACCATCAAAAAATCTGATTTTTTCACAAAATTTAAATGAGAAGCAGAAATTTTAATTAATTGGTAACTAAATTTACAAAATAGATAACCTTGCCTAAGTATAAAATTATTATGTTTAATAAAACAAATGAATCTAGATCTTATTTCTTTTTAAATGTTAAAGTTAAACTGTTTTTACAATTTATTGTTTCAAATTGGACAATAAATCAAGTCAAAATTTGATTAAATGATTTGATTTGATAATAATTTTTTTATAACAAAGTGATTTGATTGCTGTGGAACAGTTTTCACAGAAACTAATTAAATAAATAAATTTAGATAAAAATTATGATTTTTTAGTCTGCCTTAAATTTTAATACAATTTCCAAAAAATATTTTAACGCCTTTGCGGCAATACAACAACCGGCGAGGACATAAAAGGAGCAATTTCAAAAATAAATGGGACATAAAAAATTATTTCTGTCTAGGAAATTTTAAAATTATATGATTGCTTTGTAAAGCTAACCTAAAATGCTTTTTTCACATTTCCAGCCACAATTCGTGATTTATTTTAGCTCGGCAAAATATTAAAATGATTTTTAAATGAAAAGAATTGCTCTAAAAATGCAAATGAAAGTAATGCATCTTTGCCTTAATTCTAAGTTCAACTATTTTGGACATTTTCTTTTTTAATTAGAGAATTAATCAAGTTTCAAAGGTCAAATGATTTGATTTCATGACGGTTGGTAATAATAGATTGTTTTGAATGAAATACCAAATTTTTGGTATTAACTAATGAAAAATATTTTTTCCTTAAATAATAAAAAGCTATAATTCATAAACTTGGCAGTTTGTAGATTTTTTTGACATTTGAAAATTGATGAAAATACACTTAAAGAAAAATATTGCACTGCATATAAAATTTAGTCTGATTTTTCCTAATTAAATAAGAGAATAACTAAAACCACACCATGCCTTGTCTGGAATTAAAACTTGGCTTGCCTAAAATATTCACCAAAATATTTGAAATTAAGTTTTGTCTAAATCTTGTTTAGATTATGCAACATACCACGTGCTAATCTGATATTAAAATGATTTTCTATTACTTTAGAATAGCAAACTCAAAAATTCTATTTTCCCAATTAAAAGCGGTATGACTTTGAAATTGGGACAAGAAAACTAATTTTAAATTTAAAATAAAATCCAGTTTTTTTTCATAAGACATTTTAAAGTATTTAAAAATTTGAGATGAGAAACGCTTTAAAATTTCACAGCATTTAACAAACAACCGGGTTAAACTTGTTTCAACGTAAATTGATTTTGCCTGAATAAATTGCCACCATGAAATTAAAACACTTTATTTTTAATGTTTCCAAACATAATATGTAAAAACGATACATTTCGTTCATTACAATCGATTTTAAGAAATTAAAGATTCTTCTAAATTTATTACCTAAAAATATCGAGCAACTATTCTTTCCAAGAGCTTCAGATCAGGATTTACAATGTTGCCTTATAAAAGCAACAAAATCTTTGAAAAAAATGAACTCTTATGTTAAAATTTGCATATAAAAAATTGCGAAAAATTAAGAAAAATGTATTTCTTAATGATTTTAAAAAACTATCAATAAAATTAATAATTTGCTATGGGAATTTGAGTTTTTGGGCGGATAAGATCACTTTGTTTTTTTTTGTTGTGGAATGACTCTTTTGCCTGCAGGCATAAAATGAAAAAGACGTGCAAGTCAGTGAAAATAAGTTAAAAGCCTATCAAAATCTGTATCATTGCAAAAAAGACAATAGAGCTGGCCGATTCGTTACAAAAAATCTATCAGCAAAACAAACATTTAATATTTTCCATTATCCAGGAAACAGAAATATCTCTGCAAGATAAATTTAAAATGAAATTTATAAAAAAACGATTAAAATATATTTATCAAAGTGCCATTTTTCGTTCTATTTAAAAATTGGTTTAAATCATTCAAATTTAAAATTTAAAAATATTAGCATTGGGGATTCTCTTGTTGTGAGAATTGGAAAAATTTTGGCCTAAAAATTTTCTAATTTTTCTTTGTAAACTTAAGATTAGATCTGCAAAGTTCGATAGATTTCTTTCCTTGAAATTGACTGACTCGAACTAAAAATGGGCTGATGGAGATATACAAACACAGCGAATTTAAAAAAAAGCCTAAGCAATTTCTGAAGAAAAATTATTTTTTAATTTTATTTTTTGTCTAGTTTAAACTGCAAAAAACGTTACATTTCGTTATTTACAATTGATAATCAGCAATATTTTTTTTTCTACTGAGAATATGAGATTTAAAATAAAAAAATAAAAATAAAATCGTGGCTGGAAAATTGGAAATTACATCCACATAATTCAATGCTACATAGATTTTAAATAGTAAAAAGAAAAAAAATACACAACTCTCTTGTACAGCCTAATAATTTTTAGCCCGAGTCAGGGGTTAAATAACCATCGCGTCCGTCTGTCCGTCTGTCCGTCTGGGACACGATAGGGTCCAAACGGCTTAACGGACCGTTAGAAAATTTTGAAGAGTTGTTCTACTGCCCAATTCAGTCAGGAACAACTATACAGTTTTCTGTAGTTTTTTGCAGAAATCTGTAGGTACAGATTTCTGTCGGAACCATACAGGAATCTGTCGGAACCATACAGAAATCTGTTTTTACACTACAGGTTTCTGTATGGTTCATAATTGGCAATGGACTCGATAACCACCGGTCCAATTGACATTACCAATGTCTTAAAATGCGAAGAAAAGAGTAATCTAAAATGTATCCATTGTAAACTTGAAAATTTTTTACGGGAACATTGTCAAATTAATTAACAAAACTTAACCATACAGAAAACTGTAGTCTAACTACAGAATCTGTAATTATAATTCCATAATTATAATATAATTATAATCAAACAATAATTCTGTTGAATTTTTAAAGATTCAATTTAAAGATTAAAGACGTCAATATTGAAAATTTTCGAGAACTTGTAACCCTAATTTCCGGGTTTAGATTTACTTAAAAAGCCTAATCAGTTGGAACAGAAAGCAAACGCTTTATTTTAAGGCATTAATAAATTGGACATGTAAAAACGATACATTTCATTTTTTACAATGGATTATGAAAAATTAAAATTTATATTAGGTTTATTTCAATGTAAAATTCTAAACATGAACAATTTTAATAAAAATGTTTTAGTAAAAGCACAGTTCCAAGCTTTATTTTCAAAATATGGAACCATTAATTGAATTTATAATAAAAACAAATAAAACTTTGGCTGGCTGTTTTTATAGCCTGGTTTAAATTTGAAAACTTCCAATCACTGATGAGATCATTTCAAAAAATAAACGGAAAAGTTAATAGTTTATTAATGTTACAGTATTTGTATTTGTTAAAACTTAAAACTTAAATGTTCTTCATCTTCAAATCAAATTCAATTCAAATCCGACTCTGAAATAATAACAACTTACAGTGAAATACGGCTATAAATAAATATTTACTACTCCTTATAATGCTACGTTTCTTCACACTTTTATGCCATTTTTATGCACATTTTTAAAACTTAGTTCGGCTCATACAACGAGCAGCATGTTGGTCTTTTCCCCATAAATTTAAACGGACATTATTTAATCGGGAAAGAAATTGAGGATACTAAATAAAAGTATAATTTCTAAGTTTGTTTTAGGTTTGGGAAGCCAACAAACTCTTAAATTGTAATTAACACGATTGTTTCTAAAACAAAGTTGTGAAACTTATTTAATGTATTTATAAAATCTCAAATTTTAAGTAAAAAGCTTGCTTCAAAAATACTTTTGATCATATGAAATTTTATGAATGATAAAGTACTAAAAAGTGTAAAATGTTGCCTAAATTATTTTACTCAACCCCACAATCGGTCTAAACTTTGAAGGCATAAAAATGGAATTAAGGCATTTAAAAATATTCCTCTCACTTCTGAACAAAAACCAAAATAACATTTAATGCATCTTTATTCTAATTTTTAAATATTATCTCTGAATATGATATAATTTCCACATTTGCATTTGGGGCTTCAAATTAGAAATTACCATTTCAAGTGCAGAAGTTATCATAGGAGTTGGTAATCCAAAAGTAGCATTTATGGCCTAATATTTTTTTTCGCTTAATTTTTCAACACACAAAATACAATACAATTTATATTTTGGTAAATATTAAAGGGAGAAGGATTCTTATAAAATACTCAATGTAACTTTATGGAAACCTTCAACATGCTTAAAAATAAAAATTGCAATTTCTCTTTGTCTCATTTACACTTGCTAGTGAGTGGCTTCAAATATGCTGCCAAATTTTTTGAAATTAACTTTTATCAAAATCTTTATAAAAATTTGGAAGCTACTACTCGCTAATCAACATATAAAACGGTTTTCTATTACCTTAATAAAGCCAAATTATCCAAAGCTTCTGAAAATTTAAGGGCAGTGGGACTTTAAAAAGGCAAAAAACTAAATATTTTGAACTGGAAAAAAACATTCAGGGTTAATTTTGTTGATACCTTTCCGTTAAAAAGACAATTCAAAATTTTTGGGCTCTGAATTTGTTTCAGTCTCCAAAAAAATAAAGCGTGGAACTTAAAATTAAAGCTGAGATAAGAAATCAAACGTTTAGTGACTTTAACTCCTTTCTGTCCAATTACATATTTAAACGCTGGATGAGTTATCAAACAAAGTTTTGTTGGGATTAAACAATTTGTTATCTTGGAGCTTAAATTATAAAAGAATGGAACTGATAATATTTAAATGTTCTGTGACGATTTAAATTTTTAGCTTGAGATATCGCGAAATCAAATAGCTTATTTTACATTTTGGTGTAGATGGTGTAAAAAATCCTACTTTTAGTATCCAATTGAACTGGTTTAAAAATTTTGAGGACGATAGGTCAAAAAGTTTATAAAATTGAGTTGAAAAGTTAAGGGTGGGCGTGGTTGTATGGAAACAAAGTAACTTCGATTAAAATTGTTTTTTGAAAATATGCAATAATTTTGGCTTGAGTGGGTGCAAAAAAAAGTTTGATATGAGAAATTAA
>JAQIXN010002023.1:0-13884 GCA_034698145.1 Proisotoma minuta
GCATACGTACCATTTACCAACTCGATAGCTTTACTTGAGTAATACCACTTCCCATCCCTTTTGCTAGTGTAGCCTCGGACCTCGAGATTTTTCTTGTTGAATTTGAGATCTAGTCCGACATTTATTTTGCGCATTGGTTGTGCTAGTGCTGGAAAATCTTCATCGGACGAAGAGCTAGCGTCAGTGGCATCGGGCGGAGAAACCTTTTCAAGTAATCTTGCCAATGCAACCTTCTTTGCAAGAAGTTTCTTGGCTGCTTTAGTCTCCTTTTCCACAGAGATATAAACACTTCCCGTTATTCGTGAGAGAATATAAGAACTTATACCGCATTTTTGAGCTGCCGTTTGAGGATTGAAGTATTCATTACTTCGTAGAGTATTTCGGCCTATTATGCTCTGTTAATAAGAACAATAGTATATAATAATATGCTAAAATTATTAAGGTCAATATTATTCTCACCTTCAAATTAATTTCTGATTCCGAAGGAAAATTCAGTTCAACATTCACAGTTCGTTTCTCTTGGCTATGTCCAACGACAACGCCAGAAGCACCAAATGCCTTGTCTCCCAAGTAAAAAACTTGGTCCCCTGTTTTATAAAGGTCCATATAGTTTGTGGCAAGAGTGCGATCCAAATAGAAAATTTCTGTAATGTCCTCTTCATACATGCAGGTTTTGAGAGCAAAGGGTTGCTCCAAATTTGACCACTTTTTAAAAAATAAAAAAAAATAACATTTTTATTAATTTTGTAAAATAGTAATAACAAAAAATGCATCGTACCAGAGTTTCAAAATGCACTTTTCCTTGAGAGTCGCATTTGACTTTCCTCCCTTCCATCATTTTTGCGTAGATAATAACGTGAAGATCGCCCAATTTTATTCCCTTGCACTTCAAATGACGTTGAGTCAAACCTTTAGCCACCGAGTCAAACTCTTTTTCCACTCTGCTGCCAATCAAATCGGGATCTGAATAACAATAATAAAAATTTAAAAAAAGATTCTTTTAAATATATATATATATATATATATATATATATTTAAATTGTCACTGGAAATACCTTTTACAATTCTCCCATAATCCTGATAAAAATGTGCTTTTCTAGTCAACACGCTTGTCACTGTTGCAAACGTCAAGTGTGGCCAGTTGACCCAAACGCTGCGTCCAATTAGTTTCCGAGCAATTGCGGTCATATCTGCCGTCTCATCCGACGCTTCCTCTAGATTAAGAGTCATGGATTCTTCTCTTGTTACAAATTCAAACACTTTGATGTCAGCTTTCTCAACTATGGCACGCACAGGTTTTGTTCTGAGAGTAGGAAAACCTTGATAGATTGTATCCAGCTTGGATTTGGGATGAATTCCATTTGGCAATGTTTGTGGATTGTATGTGACCTCTTCCATCTTCTCTATATGGACGTTGGAAGACTCTAATGTGGGGAAAAGATCCTGAGGGGATTTTATGGGACCAGTGGCCTCTTTAGAGTAGCTGTTTAAATTTAAAATAAA
Source organism: Proisotoma minuta (assembly GCA_034698145.1). NCBI lineage: Eukaryota > Metazoa > Arthropoda > Collembola > Entomobryomorpha > Isotomidae > Proisotoma > Proisotoma minuta. Next base: position 1,504 of record JAQIXN010002023.1, read on the forward strand.
TAAATAAACTTTAGTTTTCAAACTTTTTAAAAGCAATTTTTACCTATATAGCATCATAGTTCCCCGTCTATTTCTGTGAACTTCTTCTATATTAAGTTTGTCCTCCTCGTTTTCCATGACCGTAAGCAATTTCATCTCGTCAATGAACGGAATGAGAACAACGGCTTCCCAATCCTGCTTCTTTCCGTTCAAGTCTTGTTCAAATTTTTGAGGATAGAAATCCACAATTGGCGATTTATCATCAGTCATTAACCACTGATAACAGCTTGGCAGCAACTTTTTACTTTGAGCTGGCAAGACAGCCAACAACTGCTCAAAAGGTTTGAAGGGTTGTCCTTTATCAAATTGAATTGTAAAATTGGCAAAATCTTTTAAATCCGAGCAAAAGGGTGCATAATGATATGGATAAAACCATCCCCACGAACTGACTCCTTTGTAATAATACAAAAGTACCCATTGCAATGCTCTGATGTATTCTTTGCAAAAATGTTCTAGAAATTGTGGTGAAATTCCATCAAGTTCCAACTTGCTAATATAGTAGTTGCGTTTGTGTTGAAGAAACTCTAGCCGAAGCTCTGGAGAATCTTCGGGAGAATAAAAATCATCGTCGGGCGCAAAGAGTTCGGCGGCTGGAGTTGCCTCAATACCAAAAACTTCTTCTTCCGTTCGTTGGGCTAGTGCCGCAAGTTCTGCATTCACAGGTTCTAATGGCTCGTCGTCTTTGAAGTTGTCGTTGTTATCAAAATCGAAATTTTCAAACTGTAAATAAAACGAGGGTTTATTTTTTGAAATTGATTAAAAGCTAATAATAATAATAAATGCAATATGTATGTATATCTCACCATTTTCTCTCCCAAAACAATATTTTTCCCAGTTTTAGATTCCTTGTACTTCATGTCGTCGTAAGTCTCTCGAAAGTTATCGATGTCAAACTGGCTCAGTTTTTTAATAAAGGCTTCAAACCTTGGCAAATTGAGGATTCCGTTTTCGTTAATGTAGCCATCAAGTGTTGGAAGCACTTCAGTGTAAATTTGATAAAGAAGGGGCAATGCTCCTTTCACAATGTGAAAATGGGGAAGATGAGGAACAAAGTCGTTTCCAACCAAAATATTCATTAAAATCCAGTCGTCAATTAGTTTCTCTAAATCGTACCTGCAAATTTATTTTAATAAAAAAAAACAGTTTTATAACCCATGTATTTTATAAAGATTTTTTTTTAAAAATAATTACTGAATTTTATATTTCTTTGACTCCAATATTTGCTTTAACTCTTGAAACTCAAAATCAATGTAGTCCCTCATTAGAGAAAGATGGAGAAGGAGAAAAGTAGTTTTTTCTGGAAGCGGGGCGCGATAAACTCCCTTGGCCTTTGAGTCGTCTGGAGCTGGAGGAACAACAGCGTCTTCCTCTTCCTTCTTCTCCAACTCAATTTTATCATTTTTAATGGAAACAAGCTTTACAGGTTTCTCCAATGCTGCTAGAAATGAAGTTCCATCCTTGACTAATGAACTCTCCGTAGCAGAAGTAATTGCTGAAGGTTTTCCATTTTTTAAATTTGCTAATCCTTGACCATCATTGTTGAAAATGGTGACACGGGACAGGTCACAGCTAGAAGTTGGAAGAGGGGGTTGTTTTGGTGGTGGCTTTTTATGCCCTTTCTTTGGCTTTTTCGGTCTTGAGAATTTTACTTCTTCTCTAAAAGTTAAATGGTTTAAATTGTTTAAAATTTGTATATTAAGGTTTATCAAAACATCAAAAGTTTGATACCGAAGAAGAGAGAACTGAAGCTCGTGGGTTGAGAGCCCTAACATGACCAAATCGGCGTCTAAGCCATATAAACAATGGCGAACAGGGACATAGTCAGGTTTTGATCTTATGTGACGAATAAAATCCATGATTTTATGCTCTCCTTCGCCCGGTACGTCATGACCACTTAGATAAATTACAAGACCTGAAAATTTCTCAGTGATAAATTGTGATAATACTTATCATTGAAAATATTTTTAATAGCAAGTAAAATGACTACCTTGTCTTTGCCACAAGGGATCAGTGGAAACTTTAACTTGTACGAAATATTTAAGCTGCTCATGAAGTCGTGACATAAATTCCGTTCCTGGAGTGATGCAATTAGAATCAAACCGATCTTCGGATGGTAAAGTTTCTCCTTGTCTTATTGCCTCGGCTTCTTGATCCTCTGCAAGTCTTGCGGATCGAAATCTTCGGCCTCGTTGCTAAAAAGAAGAAATTGGATACTCATCAATGCCTCTCAATAATTACTTGTTAATTTTTGTCAAACCTGATTCATTTTGGCTCTCGGCGCAACGCCATCAACAGCCATGAAGAAAACTTTGCAGGGCTTAATCATTTTGAAGAGAAAATCAATATAGTGGAAAATATCTTTGAAGATCTGTTGTTCCGGAATTCTTAGATGAACGTCCTCGTCATTGGGGTGAGAGCAATTGTGAATGATACCGTTCATATCCAGGTATAAATTGTCAAATTCGGGTATCTAAAAATAAAATGACAAATTATTGGCAAACCAATAATTATTTTTCAAAATTTTGGAAAATACCTGATATTCCTTGATCCTTTCTGAAAGACAAGGATAGCGTTCCGAAGTCCAACGGTAGAATTTTGGGATACCCATTTTTCAGAAATCCTGAAATTAGTAAGTTATAGACTTTGAATAATAATTCCCAATTTGCAATTATCAAAGATAAGATAAGAACATACGGACAGAAAGGAAATTGAAAGTTGTCACTTTTTAAAGAGCGTCACAAAGTTGATTTTGGTTGTTGACTTGACCTTATCAACCTTAGGACCTCCTGATCTTGATCTTTAACTAGAAAGTTTAAACTTTCTCCGAAATTCGGAGAAATTGGCGAAAGTTTTGGCGTTGCTTTGAGTTGCCGGTCGCACTGCCTCACGTAAAATGAAAAATGAAAGAGAAAGATGAGACTTGTTACTTTCTCCCAAAAAAAGAACAATATTTAATTATTTTTCGTTCTACGTTTTCACTTGGTTTAGCCCACCCCCACAAACACAAGACATTCAAGGCACACCCCCCAACTCGTTTTTAGACAAAATAGCGGAAAAAGACAATTAAGACAAAAGGAACAAAGTACAAAGTGACAGTTTGCTTGCTGGACAAGCTCTGGTAAGTTAAATTTGACATTTGACCCTCAAGGGAGATTTTATTTTTTTCAAAAAATAATTATATTTTAAATGTATAGAGCACAATAATGACGGACGTTTGCAAGTCGGAGGATGAGGAGAAGAAGAAGAAGCCTGAGCTGCCGATCGTCACCATCCGAAACACGGCAGACTACCAAAGGATGAAACTGGATCGTTTGATGGCAAATCCGGAAAAGCCCGTCATAATTCCTGAACGTCCAAAACACAAGGGAATCGCTCCACCACCAGAATTTGTTCGAAACATCATGGGCTCGAGTGCAGGAGCAGGGAGTGGCGAATTTCATGTCTATCGTCACATTCGGCGCAAAGAATACGCCAGACAAAGGGCCATCACGGAAAAAGCCAGAATAGAAAAATTGGAGGAGGAATATCAAACAAAACTTGACGAAAATAAAAAGAAAGCCGAGTTGAAAACAGCGAAAAAGCGTGCAAAACGCCTGCGACACAAGGAAAAGGTGAAAAAGGCTCGAAAAGAGGGGACGTCGAAAGGAAATGATTCAGATGATAGCAATAATTCAGACGCAAGTGATAATGACAAAAAATCTAAAATAGGGAACAATGGAGAAAGCAATAATAAAGCAAAACTTGTGGTTCCTACTTACACTTCCACTATGTTCCAATTTCAAGCCCAACCAGAATTTGAAAGTTCGGATTCTGATTAAGTACTATCATTTTGTTAATTTTGTATTAATTCTATGTATTCTATTCTACATTTATAATTTAATTTATGAACTTATTCAACCTATACAACGAAAATGTAAAATAATTACATGCAGCAAGCAATAAAATAGCACAATTACGTAGTCTATCTAAAGATGTCAATAAAACTTTGTACTATGTACTTATACAGATATTTATTTTCTTTTGATCTCGAGCAGACACCCAAATTATGAGGAATTATGAGGAGCAGCTATTTTACATCCTGATATTTTGAAATATGCCATTATTCATATGTTGTGGACAAAATTTATCGGATAAATAATGATTTTACCAAAAATGTAATTTGTGTCTGTCAAATTTATTTATTTATTTAATTTAATAATATGCGTAGGATTAGATCTATAAAAACTTTAACACCTAATTTTATAACTACGCCACGTACAAAACATTAAATTGTTAAAATGTATTGCATTTCAAAACTATTATTTTTAATCTGAAACAGTTGCAATTATTATTATTATTATTATTGGGATCAGGTACAATTACTTGATGTATTTTCAGAAAATGCTTGTCATTATTATTATAAGTAGTCACAATCTATCATAATTCATAAATGCATTTAATATGTTGGTACAAATATTAAAAATTAGTGAGGTTTAATAATAATTAATTACATAGAGCTAGGTTTTGGAAGCCCGAGTTTAGATCGAGGCTTCTTCTTTTTATCTTCCTTGGAATGATAGTCTTGGAAGCATGGAACTATACAAAGATTGGTGGAACAATCTGGGCAGAAATATTTGGTCTTGCGACGTAAAATTCGTCCACAACTATCGACAGAGTTCCAACAAAAATTGCAGCCGAGAGCAGGGCCAGGTCGCAATGCTGGGCAGTGACCGGATCTATTTACAGGGAGCGTTTCGTCAAATGATGATCCACTTGTACTTGAACCAATGTCCTCAGAAGCAGAGTCTTCTCTGGAAAAACTCCCAGAGTGTTCTCCACTACTGTCTTTTTTTAGTTCCCGACGCAGACAACTAGCTTCTGCATCCTTTGGAGGGACTAAATCAATTATGTAAGTTTTCCCACTATTATCTTCTGATAAAGCTCGTTGGGGTTCTGAAGGGACAATATGGAAATATGTTCCATGTTTTAGTGGTTGAACGATGCGAGATTGTTGTTGGGTTGGGGCAGGGGTAGAGTTTTGACGCCGAATTACAGCATTATTCCCCATGTTTCCAGAAGAAGTATTGGCTGCTAAAGTATGACTTGGTAGAAGGGGTTGAGAAATTTGTTTCACTAATTGACTTGTTGATGAAGAAAATGTTGTGGTCACAACTGTGCTGCTTGGGGGTTGTGGGGATTCGCTTGGTACTCTTAATAGGGTTGTGTTAGCATGAGATGTTGGGGTTATGACGACAGTTGTGGGTGAAGGGGGTCTAGTGGATATTGACATTGTCGAGACGATTACTGGGGTTGTGCTTTCACCCAAGTTATGATGATGATGATGATGGTGGTGGTGTTGATGAATGGGGGACGTGGAGGGGGTTTGTGTTTGGGGACTTGAGGGGGGTGTGGGACTTGATTGGGAAACTCTTACGATCGGGAGGTTGCCGATGTTGGAGTGATGAATCTTCGAGCCGTGGGCTGGAGAGTCTTCCCTTTCGTGTTGCTGCTGGTAGCTTGTTTGTTGATGACTGGGACTTGTGGAACCGTTGGAGTCATCTCCTCCTCCCCCTCCCCTTCCCCCCAGTGGGTCTCTACCATAAAAGTCTGATCCCCCGCTGAGCTCTCGTAGTCCTCCCCCTGAAGTTGGCTCATTGTCGCTTCGTTTGATTCTTGGTTGTCTGAGCAGAGGCCTTCCCCTTCGTCTCCTCTCCCCACTGGCCGTGCCTAAAATGTCGGGTGAATGAAGAAATGAAAAATAATTCTAACCAACAACCACGAGTTCAAGAAGATGTATTGTATACAGAAGAAATAATTTCAAAAAGATTTCAGTTTAAGATAGCGTCGGACTGCAGTCACGTCAGTAGGTCATTCAGTAAGTAAGATTTTGGGTTGGTTAGTACATATATGATAATATTAAGAGTGATATAGGAGGCAGGAGACTACTGATTGCTAGTATTGTTGTTGTTGTTATTGTTGCGTTGTTGTTGCTGGACGCTGGAGACAATTCCAGCCTCCTTCATCCTTAAATAGAGGGTTGACTTTGGAATCCCACACAATTGGGAGGCTTTCAATATACTGGCTTTCCCTGCTGTGACTAATTTTACAGCTTCTTGGAAGGCAATGTCTTGTTCTGGAGGCAAACAGTTTCTGGGACGTTTTGTTCTGGGCTGCAAGTGCTGGACTCCAATGCTGTTATAACCGCTCATGGAACTTGGAGATCCGCTACTTTTCCCAGCAACATTACCTGTAGGCGCCATAATATTACCACATACATAAAAGCCTCATCTCCGTGTCCATTATTTCACAGCCCACAGCTCCGTGTCAAGCCAAAATAAGCAGAAAATAATTTGGGAAAAGCAGAATAACTCTTAAAGCACCTCTCTACGTAGAAAAACTACAATTAAAGCCACCAATTTGCACAGAGGGTTAGTAGAAAATAAACAAAGCAAGTCTCAGGTCATAAACAACAACAGTTCTCAACAGTCGTATGATTTTTTTTTTTTTTTTAAAGAAACTGATGAAGACGAGAGAAGTGTGTGATATTTTTGAATGTTTTGTATTCACCCCTGGTTTGCGAGAAGTGACGCCGTACTGACGACTTCTGTGCCAAAGATACGTTTTGGAAAACCCAAACTTTGCTGCAGCTTCTCGATAAGTGGCTCCATTTCTAAGAAACTCCATTGCTTGTTCTAATCGTTCTGGGTCAATCTCTGTCCGCTCGCTTCGTCTTCGGAATACAGGACCATTGTTGAATTTCACACCTTATGAACATTACCCAACACAAAATTAAATGTTATTGAGCACCACAAATAAGAAGAAAAAAATAAAGGTTGAGGGCTACAGATTCTATGATAAGTTATGGAAAGTGAAATAAATATATGCAACCAATTATTAAGATAGATATTTTTGAGATGGATAGAAAGAGAGAGAGAGAGAGAGAGAGAAAGAAAGAGAAACTGGCTTTGGGATAAGAATGAAGCGATGTGGGCTGAGAAACAAAATTTAAAAATTATGATGAAGGATATTTACTTGGCATGTGAAGCACTTGACGGAAACGGTTTTGATTTGTAGATGAGGACGACGAGGATTGAGAATTTGCAGACGGCTTGAGACTCGGCATCATTTTGCCATTTGCTGGCGTCGTGACATAATCCGAAAGAGGGTATCCGTAATTCATGCTATCTTCTTGATCATCGTAGTACTCTTCTTCATCCTCCAAATATTCCCCCTCTTCCTCCATTTCCTCCATCTTCATGTCTTCTCCTACCTCTCCTATATCATACCCTGACCAATAACAAAAGCACAATAAATAAAAATGCTTCAGCCCAATTATAAAATTTCTTTCCTCTCATCAATCAATCAAAAGCGAAATGCTCAACAGAAAATTTGTACGAAAAAAAGCAACTACTTTAATAATTATAATAATATGCTACAAGAAGAAGGCCATGAAAATTCAGAAAACAAAACCGGGACAAATATTACAAAATAGAAGGACGTACATTCTTTTATAAAAATGCATCAATCTTGACTTTATAAGAGAGAATGATAATAAAAGAAGGACAAAAGTTGAAACAAATTTAATTAGATCACTTTAATTATTAGATGCTCTCTACCATAGAACTTGTGTTAGTATAAAACTAGAGCAAGATACAAGCACGTAATAAGATATGTAATACGAAGCGTTATTCATAGCGTCAGGTAATGATGACAGTTTGGCGTCGATTTGTTCGTACCAAAATGTGTCTTGGTCATGTTTAGTCTACTATTTAAGAACTATAATAATATAAACAAAAAAAAACTCCTTACCTCTATCAAGCCCAACAGAGCTGTCATCATAACATTGACGTTCCGAATATGACGAGTGCTATAAGTAATTGACAATAAATAAATAAAGTTGAAGTTGGTTCATGTTGACATACCATATCGGGGTCATCCTGGTCCTCTCTGTGAAAATTATGATCCAAGCTTTTAGACTTTGGTAGCAGTGGGGGTGGTGCCGGGAGGACAACACGCTTTTGTACCACCGACGTCTGTTGTTTGGTAGCTATTTCTTGAGGAGAGCCGCCGTCGTCCATGGATCTGCTCACAGAAATACCAACTCCAGAATCCACTGAAAATTCACCTAATCAAGCAAAAATTAATTATTATTAATTTCAAGCAAAAAACGTTTGTTGAAAGTTGTACCATTTGTACTAGGCGAGCCATGACCATAAGCAGCCGTGGCACTGCACGATTTCTTTAGCTTTTTTCTTGGAACTTCATGTGTTTGGTCTGAAGGGTCCCAGGACGCAGAGGACGTGAGGGGCGGTGTGTGATGAGATCTTATCGTGGACACTCCTTGTGGCCCATCCCCCGCAACACAACTCACTCGCTTTAATTCTTCGGGAGGGACTTCTGCCAGTCCCTTTACTTGAAGGGAGTTGGCTGTCTGTCATTTAAACACAATGGTTAGTTCTCATTTTGTTTGAATATCCGACAATTAATTATACCTTTAGAATTGTGTTGATTCTGTCTTGAGATATGTTGACCTCTCCAGCGTAGATAAATTTAACGATGGCCTAGAAAGGAACAAATGGCCCATGAGTCTCTTTTTTGTAAATTGGAGAGGAATTAAAAGTCTCACTTGAAGGTCTGAATACTGAACATCTTTCAAAATGACGACGGGATGCTTACAAGGGTTGTTTTCAAACACATGCTGAAAATCATACATTGTTATTATTTTTTGTACAGGTTGCGTCATTATACTTTAACTATTATGGTGTGAGGAGTGAATGACAATTTTTAAGAGATAAGGCCAATTCAGTGTTGAAATATTATAAAGCTCATCTGACGTAGTTAATATTAAATAAAATGTATATAAATTAAAGTGGTCAGTTTAGAGATAGCTCTGATTAGACACATGATCATAACGAATATTATTCATATCTGATATCTGAGAGAGAAAATTATTAACAACGGCGTTCAGCGTTAACTAACTTGAACTTGATGAATGAAATGTCCAAATTTTGTATGTGGTATATTTTAAATTGTACCTGGAAATAAGGGGAGCATGCGGAGAGGACCAATTTGTGGGCGGCCAGCTTCTTGCCTTCCGCGGACACGAGGGTGACGTCCACAAACGACTCTGTGCTGTACAACGTGCCAAAGAATGAGGAGAGGTTTGGCTGATGATTGTTCCATCGGAGACAGTACTCCCTGGAGTTATTGGACACGGACGTGGAGGACATGGCCGTGGTCAACAGAGACAACTAATTAGTGTTTATTTATGTGATGAAATATTTGAGCCATTGACTGTGAGGGAAGAAATGGAGGATTGTTGAACTGAAGAACAATGAGCTCACCACCACCGCTCTTCTTCACTCTTCACTCTTCGCCTTGATTCCAAACAAGTTTCCCAACAAGTTGGAAGGAAGGGAGGGTAGCGTTAGTGTTAGTTTCCGTGGTGGACTCCTGCAACTGAGTGAGAGCACTGCCAGCGGACGATGACGATTCAGCAACAAAAAACATACGTCAATGTTCAATGTTCCTCCGTCCAATGAAATACAGCCCCCCGCCAACCAAACGCCCTTCCAGCAAAACCCCCGACGGCTTACACCCCAACAAACACAAGATATGATAACCAATTATTGAAATTAATTGAAAGGTTAGATGGATGAGCATGTACATGAAATTTCCCCAAAAAGCTACAATGAGATGAGATCATGAAAAAATGGCATTTTAATATAACATCATTGTTTCGCAGCCAAACTAAATAAAAAGCCAAATGGACACAAGCTCTAATTTTTTAGCCAAAGCGAGTTTCGCCAGTTTGTGTGTTGTTCAAGTGACGTAATTCCTTGACATTCTGAGATTCTCTGCCACTCCAATGTTGAATGTCCTCGGCTTGTGTTAGTTCCATATCCTTTATTTTCCTCCGGGCTCTGTTCAAGTTCACGGCTTCTTTGGCATTTAAACCACAATCCATGCAAAATACGTAACATCCATCGTAACTACAAAATCCTTTCATCAATGAAATGAATCCATCCTCAATTAAAAGTGAAAACTCATTTTATGTTTTCGTTTAACCCATTCAATTTAATTGGTGTCATTTTTCTAGCAAATATGAAGCATACAGCTTTTTCCGAAAATCACGCTCTGATTCGTCAAAGTTGTCAAAATTTGGAACAAAGTTTACATAAACTATTTCAGAATATCCTTCTTCTTTCACCGGCTCTTGATATCGAGACCTAAAATAACATTGTATGAGTTGCATATCAACTAATATCAAGTATCTTATTGTCTCTTATTTTACTTGAATGCGTTGTAAGCGACGGCAGGTACAGAAATGTGGGCAGCGTTTGTCAACTCGCGGAACTAAAGACAAAATACATATCTACTAGTAAGTAACACTATAAATTATAGTCTATAATAGTTAACGTATATTCACCTTATTATTATGGAGAGCGTGAAAATGATCAACATTCATTTTGAAACAACGAACTGGAACGTTGAACGTTTTGGCAGCTTTGATGTACTCTGCGCGATCCCTCTTTTCAGGGTTTGTGTTGTCCACTACAACCTGCATCAAACAAATAATAAAATGAATCAACCTTGTTTGGACCTTACGTTTTGTCCATTCCGAAGAGCTTCGTTCGTTGCAGATAAACATTTAGATTGCGTCTTCAATGTGTCTCGATTTATATGGACGTAACCTTTTGGAAGTATCACATTTTTCACATAACCACTTTTCCCCGAAGCTGGATAACCAACCATTATAATCATCTGTCAACAATTCAAACAATTGTTAAGTAAAAATACAATGTATAAATAAAACATTACCTCCTGACTTCCATTTTTGAATTTTACATGATCGTTAGTTAACGAGCTAGCCAAATATCTTTTAGGGTCAAAGGAAAGTGTCCCAATCTCATCCCTTTGGGCAGAAGAATTCAAGAAGAATTCTTCAGGAAGCTTAAAAGGTATTCCGATATTAAGAGCAAACAATCGATCAGAATGAGCGTGGTCTTTATTTTTCTTCCCAATTCGTCCAGCTGCATCGCCACAATAAAATGAAGTTTCCAGGTCGGGAACAACTCCTCCGTTGTACTCTTTAATGAAGTAGTCCCATCCTCCAGTCAGTGGCTTCCGATAAATGTTCTTTTTCGGGGCAATAACAACGACTACGGGCAATCCAATATCTGAAGTGATCTTTTCAATCTTCTTTTTCATGTCGTTTAGTTGTGATTTATCTTTGCAAGCAGCTTGATTGGTAAAAATTACAAATTTAAAATCCGGATGTTGAGTGAAATAAGTTTGAAGGTATTCAGGGACATGTGGAAACAGAAATTTCCAATCGTAGGCATCTTTGGGGAAAACTTTTCCGCTTTTTGTCCCTATCAGAGTCCCATCCATGTCAAATGAGCCAACCTAAAAAGACAAATATCGTTTCTCAGAATTAGCTCAAGTGTTGAAAAATGAATTGACATGAACAATGTACATTAGCTTTTGGGCCTTTAACGTTTTCTCCAACAGAATAGACGACAAGATCATTGTCCCCAATGTCCTTCCATTCTCCTTGAAAGAAGCTTTTGTCTTTTTTGAATTCATTGGCAGGGCTGGATTTGGTTGGAGGAAGAAACATTTTTGGAATTTTCCTCGGGGGACTTGCTGCGTCCGATTTAATAGTACCCTCTTCAAAATATATCTTGTACTTTAGTTGACCCTGGAGCAGTTCGCAGACGTCTCCATTCTTTGCTACGGTTTCCAGTCCGCAGCCAATTATTTTTCCATTGAGTGAGGAATGGTTGGGCCCCAGCTGCTTAATGTTGACCGTTCGGGACAAGACGTTGGCCGTCAACTGGACTGTACAACAGTTTGCATGCAATCAATGAATGAAACGTTCGACATAAACAAATTATTCTTTGTGTAAATACCTTGCTGTTTAGAGCATCGCTTTTCAGCAATTTTGGTGTTCTGTCCCCTTCCAATAAATTGTGACTGTCCATTTTGGAGTTCTATTGTCGAAAGGGACTTGTCATCCACCGGTCGCAGAATACACTTCATTTTTGCCAAATTTGACTTTGCTACGGCTACAACATTACCGCTCTCATTCAGTGACTTTGATATCTGCAACATGCTTTGATATCTCAGCGTTTTCATGTCCATGAAATCAATTACATTCTCAACAATTACTGTAAATGAATGATTTTATTGCTTATCAAATAGCGTTGCAAATGTAGAACAATGAGTTTGCTAGATTTAGTAGCTTAAAAAAATAGTTTACTTGTAGGAGGCGAATAGTTACTTCACTGGGGTTTCTTGATAAGGCCATACAATAATCCTGATTAGATATTTCTGCGCAATAATAATAGCACTCCAAAT
>JAQIXN010002024.1:0-13868 GCA_034698145.1 Proisotoma minuta
ATTCCACATTGCTACTCCTGCCCAAGCTCAAGAGTATCAAGATAACATGCGAAAGATGACATCTGAATATTTGCAAGATGTAATACAAAAGCTGCAACAGAATAAGGAAACAATGAAGGAAAATATTCAGACCATTGTTGACAACATACTCGATTTGTATGTCCAAAAAATGAATGACGCTGTAACTGGAAGCAAGTTGCTAGCAGAAGAAGAGTTGCAAAAACTAAATAAACGCGTGATTCAAGATTTGATTCCTCAGCTGAATTCTTATGATTGGATTACAAAGCAGCAAATGACAGAAATTGAATCCAGAATCAAATCCGAGATTGCCAAAAAATATCAAAATGCCAAATTAGCAAATTCTCAACGATTTGAACAAGAGGAAAGAGAAGTAAGAAACCAAATCAAGCATTTAACTTCTATTTATGATGAAGCAGTTGAGAAATTTGTAGAAAATAACGGAGGATGGGGAAAATTACACACTGCAGAATTTCTAAGGGTTCATCCAAATTTAGTAAAGGAAATTGGCGTAAATTTTTTCAGTAAATTTCCTAATTTTCCCCCATCAATGGTAAAGCCAATTTGGGACGATTTCACGCCTCGTTTTGAAGAAAAGTTAGCTCATTACAAATACAAACTAGAAATGAAATGGAAAGAACGAGCGGACAAAATTACCGACATGTTAACCGAATATGAAGATATGTACGCTTGCGAAGTTGAGACTCTATTAATGACCCTTAAAAATCCCAATGATGAAGAAGGATTGGCCAGATTGCATTCTTCAGGACAGACGAAAGTTACTCACCAACTTAAGATGTATCTCCGTACAACGGAAGACAAATACAACGAGATTGGCAAAGAGGTGATAGATAAATTGAAAACGAGAACCGAGCAACGATTTGACAAGTTAAAGGAAAAACTTTTCAAACGACTGGAGGAAGAAAAAAAGAAAGTGGACTTGGCTCGTTCTGACGCTGCTTTCACTTATCAAACTATGTTTGAACAACAATTCGGAAATGCAAAAAGCGAACAGGATCTGGAGAATATGCACAAGAAAATAGGGGAACAGGCAACTCGGCATTTCGAAACAAACTTTCCATTAGATGACATGAGTATGTTTAGAAAAGAAAAGGCAAAATTAGAGTCCGAGATTCAGGAAATTTTTAGTGGCAAAATTCTGAAGCAATTTATTGATTTAAATAATGAAATGGACAAGGAGACTCGTACTAAAGTACTAAAGTTGGTATCTGAATACAAAATGGACATGGAAAATCATGTAGGCAAGTTTGCGTTTGTATCCAAAGAACAATTGATGGAGTTTCATGAAGGTGCAGAGAAAGTTGCGTCAGTAAAATTAAAGTCGCTAAATCCCCCTAAAACTGTAAAACTGATAGAGTATGAAGCTTTTTTTCACAACAATATACGTGAGTCACTTCAGTACTTCCAAGGGCAAAACAATTCGAAAAGAGAAAGCATCGAAAATGAAATTGCAGAGAAAGTTGCAGATGTATCAAAAGCTTTTTCCAATGAGATATCTGGTTTTAATTCACTTGAGACATCAACACTTAATCCACTGCAAGTCAAGTGGATGGCCAATTTGAGGAATTCAATTACCGAGGCCTATTATGTTCCAGACAAGGAATTGCTGGAAGCTATTTACATCCCATCCATAGAAAAGGCATTTGGCGAAGCCATCAAAAACTGGGAGTTAATGGATGTTGATGAGCATGTGATAGATTACCAACTTATATTAGCCAAAGAATCGTACCAAAAAGAAATGGACAAATCAGTTGCAGCCAAACAAAGCCATTTCATGAGTCTTGCAGAGTTAACTCAAATACATTTTGACGTAGTCTCAGTTTTAAAAGGACAATTAACTAGAAGCGTTCGGCAAACCCCTTCCGTCAAGAAAAGAATTGATGAACTGGTAAATGCTTTGTTTGTTAAATATAAGGATGCAAACATGTTAAGAGCTGCCAGCAATGCTGAAAAAGCAATTGGAATAGATTTAGGAACAACCTATTCTTGCGTTGCTGTCTACAGAGATGAGAAAATAGAAATGATCCCTGATCAAAATAGCCATGCAAATGTCACACCTTCTTACGTCCGCTTTGAATCAGAAACAAAAGTTGTGGTCGGTGATTCGGCTAAAGAACATGCAAATGTTTATCCTGAAGAAACAGTATATGATGCAAAGCGTCTTATTGGTCACAAGTTTTCTGATCCTGTCACTCAAAAAGATATCCAGAGTTGGTCGTTTCCCGTGGTAGATGACAAAGGTCGGCCAAAAATAAAGATTGGAGCAAACACATACTTTCCCGAAGAGATTAGTGCCGAGGTTTTGAAAAAACTTAAAGAAGATGCCGAGAAATTTTTAGGTTGTACTGTTACGAATGCAGTGATAACTGTCCCAGCTTATTTCAACGATGCCCAGAAAACAGCTACAAAAAATGCCGGTTCTATAGCAGGGCTTAAAGTAATGGCAATTGTTAACGAGCCCACAGCTGCAGCTATTGCATACAGTCTTAATTATTCGGATGACAAGGAAAGAAATATTTTAGTTTACGATCTTGGTGGGGGGACATTTGATGTGTCAGTTTTGGCAGTGAAAGGAAGCGACATTGTGGTGAAAGCTGTGGCAGGTGACAATCATCTAGGTGGAGAAGACTTTGATACAAACATGGTCAACTATTGTATTGAACAATTTGCATCACGATATCGTATTCGTTTGGATGCAAAAGGTGACACAAAAGATGTCAAAGGAAGAATTCGCCGAATTCGGTATCAATGTGAGAAAGCAAAGAAAGCTCTTTCAGTGGCAAACACGCATAAAGTCGTAATTGATGGAATTTGTCAAAACTTGGATTTAGAGCTAGAAATTACGAGAGACAATTTCAATAAAATGAATGATAGCTTATTCCAAAGCACACTTTTGACAGTAACAAAGGCTCTTCAAGATGCTAAGTTAGCAGCAGGAGACATCAATGACATTGTTTTAGTAGGGGGCTCAACTCGAATCCCAAGGGTTCAAGAACTGCTTAAGAAGTACTTTAACAACAAAAGTTTCAACTTGAGAATTAACCCTGACGAAGTGGTGGCACAAGGAGCTGCAGTGCTGGCAGCAATGAAAAGTGGATCGGACAAACTAGGAATCACATTTAAGGATGTTGCTCCTTTGTCGCTTGGAATAGAAATAAAAGGAGGACGTTTCTCCAGAATCATAAATCGCAATACAAAAGTTCCCTGTTCTAAAACGGAGCCTTACGTAACGACTCATTCCAACCAAACATCGGTAAATATTGCAATTTTTGAGGGCGAAGATCCATTTGCTGCAAAGAACAATCTTTTGGGAGAGTTTGTCTTGTCCGGGATTCCTCCCAATTTGGCTGGACGAGAGACCATTGATGTGACTATTTCATGCGACGAAGAGGGATTATTGAAAGTGAAAGCTCGATGCACGTCCACTGGAGGTGAAAGAGATATCACGATCAAAGCAGATAGAGGAGGACTTACTGAAAAAGAACTCGATAAATTAATAAAGTAACAAATATGTGAATTAAGTTGACTAAAATAATATATGATTTTTATTTCCAGGCTACCTCATAGGAAACAGAAAGGAACTGAGAGTTGGTTAAAAAAATTCACCATGTTATAATTTTTTTCATGTGAAAATAGTACGATTTATTAAATCTTTGGCTTCAATTTTGATACAAATAATTTCATTTCATCGTTTCCTGGACTTGATGGGAGTCTCTTTGCCATAAGCAGTTCCTTCCTTTTTAGAAGCTTCCACACCTGAATAAGTTCCAATGTAAATGTTTTCCGTTTTTGGTCCAGGGATATGAAGAGGCATAAGTTGAGACGGTCTGTATGTCTTCACAACTTGTTGTGCATTATTCTGCAGTTGTTGTTGTTGTTGCATGTTATTGGTGTTCATGCTTAGCTTGGGATTTCCAATTTGACCATGATGATTAGTTATAGCAGAATTATGAAAACTTTGCCGGAAAGAGTAAGCAGAGAAAGTCTCATTTCCAAAGTAATTACGGTTGGAATTAGGAGCCTGGATTACTTGAATTTGATTCTGAAGATGCCTTCTTGTTGCCATCATAAAATCTTTAATCTTTGTAGGATTTTGGTTTCTCTCTCTTGTAGAAGTGATTAGTTTGTGAGGTGGGACTAAATACAAGTGATGACCATTTCTTGACGTGGTAGAAGATCCAAAGCTATTGTAAAGTCGATTTGTTACATCTTTAATCCTGGCTGCCCTTCTTGCTTTGTACTGCTCATAACTGAATGATTTTGGGTTGGCAACTCGTGACCCCAAGGTCAATGGCTGGTGGTTGTACGGAGTAATCGGCAGCCCAATTGGCGTAAATCTAACTTCTCTTTGCATTTGACTGAGGCCAGTGTCAACTTTTGGACCTATTTTTGAATAAGTTTCCGCTGTTAGAGGACGGCCAACAGCTTTTGCATGAACACCATTATCAAAGTCAAACATTGCATCTGCATTTTTTGTTGTTCCATCTTTCTTTTTCTTTTGACTTTCGTCTTTGTATATCTGAGAGGGTACGTTGTGAACGTATTCCTCGGACGGAACGCGTGGCGGAGTTTTTGGAGGGTCGCCACTCGTCTAATAAAGTTTGTTTTTAATATTTATTTAATAATGCTAACCATTTGGCATGCAAAGTGAAAGTACCACATGAAAGTTTCTAAATATTTCCTTTTTAACTTCAGAAGGAAGTTCCATTTCTTCCTCATTCTTCCATGGGATTCCATACCTAACAGTGTGAGCAGTTTGAGTACCAATTTCATAGTCTGCAACCAGTTTTTTGGGGGCCGTTGAAGGAGCTTTACTTTCCCCCATTGGGGACACATGCTTTTGAGTGGGTGGGGCTGGGGCTGTGGCTGGAGGGCGTTTGGGAGAATGGGAATGACTTCTAATTCGTAGCTTATTCTTTAAAGTTATAACTGGTTTGGGGGGTGGGGAAATATTAAAAGAGGACTCCGCATCGATATTAAAAAGTCTAGCGTTTTCCATTGCTGCAGCAGTTGCTTGACCGATTCGCTCCAGAAATTTGACATGTTCATTGTGTGCCTCTAACGTTTTCTTGTAAACGTCCTTTTCTGTCGTGACCGTTTTGGGAATAGCATGCTTTAATTTTGAGATTTTTCCAGTGGATGTTTTGGCATCATTTGAGGTAACTTTTGGGGTTGGTGTGATTTGGATGTTGGTGAAGAGAATTGCTACACTATCTTTTGCATTGGTATTTTGCAAATTATTTGGCATCACTAAAAATTTTGAGAAGCGAAGAATTTGGAATAGACAATAAAGTTTCGAGATTTTTTGTTCAAAATAATTTGAGCAGCGTCTTTATTGAAATTGGCTTTATGCATGTTGTCAAGCACCATTTTAAATTTTTTTCTTAGGTGAGGTAATTTTGGTAGCAATAAAAAAAAATCACATAAGTACAGGTATGCCATTATATAAACGACAAAGGAATAATATTTCATGTTATATGTTCACCTCACTTCAATCTCCTTATCAATATTTACGCAAATAAAACTCGAAGATTTATCACACTGAATGGTTTGATAATCTAACAAGTGATGCACAATTTATGCCTATACCTTCCTTTTGTATGTACAATTTTTCAAATACAAAAATCATTAAAAAATTTGTCGTATTTTAATAAAATGTCTGTTAATTTGGATATTGCTGATATAGATTTAGATTTTGAAACGTTTGATTTCACATCTTTATCAGATTATACCAATAGCAAATCAAAAATTCTAGAATTAATTTCATATTGTAAAGATAGTGGTGAAATTCAAGTTAACACAAACAATTTCTATAAAATTTTTGAACATCAAGCCTACGAAGAACTGCCATTTGTAATTCATTTGGTGATTGGTCCTAAATTGCAATTAAATTCTAAATTAATTAACCAAATTCTTCAAGATAAACTAAATCAATGTGGAAGAGAAAGCGACGAAGAAACTGGATTTGAGAATTTTGAAGTAAATGAAGAAAGTGAAAGCATCATCGCATATTCTGATCCTGTAATTGGAACGGGAAGCGACGGAAGACGTCAAGTTGCCAATTATTTTTTGGATGTTAGAGGAAAAGAATCAAGTCCTAGTGTGACAGTACTTCAAGGCATAGCTGCATCAATTGCCAGTACCATTGTGTATCTTGGAGGAAACGCTATTTCTGTAAGATTGTAAACTATAATTGGGTAATTAAACCAAATCATTAAAAATGTACATACTTTAGGAATTTGATTGGAGATTGCTACAAAATATCATCTCCGTTCAAAAGAAGATATCCCCAAAAGAAAAGCTGCAAAATCTCATTTTCCTCATTGAAAATTGCTCGTTTTCTTCAGAAATCGGTAAATCGGCTGGATTGGAATACATAAAGTCTATTCAGAAATCTGAACAATGTCCAGAGGCTAATTATGTTTTGGAGAATGTTGCTTCTTCTCCTACTTGTTTCATCGTCTCAAAAAATGAATTTTCGAGCTTAAGATATAACTTTAAAGGCTTTAACAGTTTTCTCTTGGCTAACAGTTTGAACAAAAGCAGTGGACCACATCAAATGCTAATGGGATCATCCGACCTCATTTTTCTGATGGAATCTTTGCCTTCGATGAATGATTTAGAAATGTTTGACATTGCTAAGAATGCTACTGAAGAATCCAAGAGAGAAAGCAACGATGAGCATCATTATTATGAAGATTCAGAAGGGGAAAATGAGACAAATGATAATAACAATAGTTCTTCTAAAGTTATTATTGATTTGGGCATTAATTTCATTCCCTCTGAAGCAGAGCTGAGAAAAGCCATGAACAATGACTACGGTAGTAGTCCTATATTTTCTACTTTTGAATTTGCAAAGGACAAAATTGTAACCTTTGAGGATACCGATAAATTTTCTTTGCAATCAATAAATATTGGAGATGTAGGAGGTGACAATATTCCCGACCTCCCAAAAATGAAAGAAATATCTTGCATTCCATCAACATCTACCCATAATGTTCCAGTTTTCCAAAAACCCGAATCTAGTGAAGAATTAATACAAAGATTATTTCCTGAATCAAAAGATGTAACTGCTGGGTTGCAATCATTTCCAAAAATGAAAATTCCTGATTTGGTTCCACTTTTGAAAATCAAAAAATTAAAACTATCTGAAAATTTTGAAGAACCAGTTCCCAAATCTGAACCAATAAATGTTAACGAAAGGAAGCTCGAAGTTGGTCCTTTTAAACCGCAACAAAAGAAAGCATCCAAAAATAGGTTAACTGCAATTGTTCCTCCCAAACCACGCCCTGCTTTAAAACCAATCTCTCTTCAGTCAATATCTATTGGCGTTTATTTTGGTTTAGATACTCTGTCTGCCGGAATGCTGATTAAAGATGACAAGTTTAAAGCAATCTACGGCCCAACTAAAAATCAAATAACTTTTGACGAAGATGAGATTCTAATTGGTGAATCTCACGGAATAACCAAATCAAAGCCTTTTCATATGCGAAAAATCTTAATGAATTCAGACATTGAGAAAAACTATCAAGTCACTATTCAAGGACGTAAACAAATGATACGAGTTGAAGAAATTGTGGCCTACGCATTAGCACAACTTGATGAAATTATTAAACAAACTCTTCAAGCAAAACGAATCAATTATGTAATTTCATTCCCTGCATCGTTATTCAATCAAGTTATGCTAAATGCTTTAAAGGATTCCCTGAAAATAGCCGGTCTATCAAATGCAACTCTGGTCACAGAATGCTGTGGGGTCATTTGTCGAAAAATTGTTTCGGGAACAATTACTCCTGATTCTCAAAAGATTTTGATTGTAATGGAAGACTCTGTTACTGATAGTTGTGACATCGTCTGCTACAGTTTATTGTTGAATGAATCCGGTTCAATAATAGTGATGGATCACATTTATTCTTCAAGTGATGAGATGGATGGGATTTCAGGAATTGAATCAGCTTTTAAGAAAATTCCCCCAGAGATTCTTGATCAATCAAAAGTACTGTTGTCTCACACTGCCAAAAATGAGGATAGAAATTTGGCTTGCATAAGAAAATTTATCCCAAATTTTCAACCCGATTCTCGAACAAATAGGAAAGAAGTTATGGAGGGGACAATTTTGCTGGCAGGATATAAACATGAATCTGCCCAAAATAAAGAATGGGATCAAAAATTTCCACATGCAAAACTACAAAAGTTAATATCAAATCAAAATTTTCAGACAATTGTCAAAAATTTGCAGGTATTCCACAGAGGAAATAATTTACCCCCTTTTTCTGTTGAGGGGAAAGCTATTCAAATAAGGCCCACAATTTCAGCCCAACTCCAAAAGCTAAAGGAATCAAAGCAAAATGCATACCAATGTTACGTTCAACAAATGAATGCAATTGTGCATGAAGGCCAAAATCTTCCAAATCGTCAGAAACAAGCTCTAAAGGAAAAATTGGATAGCATAATGAAAGGCATTGATAGAGAACAGTTGTCCGCAAGAGTTGTAAATGATAAAATTTCCAAGTTTTTTGACATTTTTCTGTAAAAAAAATTGAACATGGGAATAAAATGTTTTTGATTTTACAATTAATCATAAATCAACACTTGAAACAACTGTAAAAGTAACTTATCAATTTTGTTGATGTTTTCCTGGCAAACATTCTGAAGTGGACCGGTAATTTGTCATCGTTATGAATAAAAACCCTCGGTCGTTGCACTTATCATTTATAGATTTACTAGGCGTCAAAAGCCTCGAGGGGGTTTTTTCGAGGCCCTAGTGGGTGTGGTTAAAACTTGTCATAGTTTGCAGCACTTTGCAGAAATACAATTGGCAGCATTCTGTAGATCAAATCGAATCATTTGGGACGCCCCTAATTTGCATAGACGTAGCCTATGAGTTTTCTATCGCTTTATTATTTCTGATAGCGAGCTAGTCACAAAGTTTACCACAGTTTATAGATCAAAATAAAAAAATCTTACAACGCATTCAATGTAATCATCGCTTTCCTTCGGCAGTTGTTGCTCACAGCCAGGTACAACTGTTGCGAAAGGCTCAGCCCCCAAAGCCAAAAAGGAGGGGGATTGTCCCACCTTAAGTGCCAATTTATAAGCCTCAATCATTCGGTCGAGGTCATCCCTAGAGGTTAAATATTGGGGGTCGATTATTGGATTGTCCTTGTGATTTTTGGATCGGAGTCTAAGCCGCCCTCGACTGACCACGTAGTTAAGGGTGAGGACGAGATTAAGTTGGGGTTTCTCTTTGTAGGGACCATAGTAACCGTCGTACACGGATTGGGATATCTGCAAGAAATATTTTTATAGTTAGAGAAATTATGAAATATGTCAAATGTGTGGACATTTTTAAACATGAAAACTTGAATGTGAGCTTTAAAATGTTATTATTTAGTAAAAGTAACTTTAAAGTTTTTGAGTGGAGTTCCTCAAAAAGCAAAAAAGCACCTAATGCTGTAATGCTTTTTTGCTCTGCTTTTTTGTTTTTTTAATTCCTCTCGGTCAGCGTATAAAGTACAACGTTAGCTTTTCCCGCTTTTTTTAAAAAAACAATAAAGCGTTCATTTTTGATTTCAAAAAACTTGCTTTTTTCCGCAAAAAAACAAACATTTAAAGTGTTTTTTTTCTCGGTCCAACTCTGTGAGCTTTACCAAAGGAGATGAAACGACAAGATTTGTAAATCCCGGTGGAAACATAAAAGGTGCAATGAAAACATCGGATGGCCCATATGTTTTGCCTCTTGAGTCAACCTCCGTCCTCATATTAATTATTCCCCCCTGATGAAGATAAAAGATGGAGGATAAAGGTCCCGTCCCGTTTTTGTAAAACAGCTCAAGGTTTTGGACTGTAAGAAGATCTTCCCAAAATGTGAAAAGCGTTGTGTTTAAAACAAAATCAATCCCGCCAACACGCGTATGGTCGTGAAGGTTTTCACCAACGGGAAGATAGGCTCGAGCTCGAATTCCTAAATATTACGAAATTCCAAAAAAAACTGTTAAGATTTTATAGAATATTAACAATTTGGCAATGATACAAACTGATAATAAAGTGTTACCGTGTGGTAATAAATCTTTACTGAGGAATATTAATTATTACCGTTCGATAATAATTTTATTACAAATCTGGTAGTCACATTTGATTCCTCATCTTACCGAATTTTTTAGAGTATACTAATCATTTTGAATGTTTAAATATTTACCCAGTTCTTTTAAATGCTTTCGCGGTCCAATTCCAGAAATCAGAAGTAGTTTTGGGGATTCAACTGCCCCACCTGAAACTATGACCTCTTTCCTTGCGTACACTTTGTTTGTAGATCCATCCTTATATTCAAATTTGACCCCTGTCACTTTTTTGGGGTTTTTGCTATCCTGAAATTTAATGGTTTATGATTTCTAATTCACTCAATCAATATCTTACTTCAAACAAAAGACTGGTGGCAGTTGCTTGTGTCAAAATGTGCAGATTTTTCCTGTTATTTTGTGCAAGAAAAGCACTGGCAGTTGAGACACGTTTGCCATCCTTGCTCATTGTCCGCTGGGGGACGGCAAAACCAACCTGCTCCTGACCATTAATATCCGTTGGGAAATAACCCAAGGATTGCGCTGCTGATTGGTAGGCTTCTATGAGAAGGCGGTATGCCGGTGGGGCATCAGTTATCGATGGGGTCCTCACGTCCAACAGCCCCCCAGTGTTGTGAAAGATTGTGTCTGAACTAAAAAGTATTTCATTTATATAAATAGATGGCTTGAGTCAGAGTTCGAGCGATCAAAAAAGCTTTCAATTTTCTTTTTGCTGAAAATATCAACTTTTTTGGTTATTAAAAACGCTTGTATGCTTGTACAATCGGTTTTATGCTTTATTGTTTTTTAAGGAGGGAAAGCTAATCGTATAGGTCGAGAGATGGCGTAATAAAAAATCAAAAAAGCAGAGCAAAAAAGCAAAAAAGCATGTAAAAAGTAATTCAACATTACAGCGTTAGGTGCTTTTTTGCTTTTTGGTGAACTCTGACTTGAGTTAAATAGTTACAGAAATCCCTTACTTTATTAAGGGATCCAAGTTGTTTTCCGAAAGTTTGAAAAAAGGTAGAACATCTTCATATGACCAACCAGTGGCGTCATAATCGGACTCCCAACCGTTATAGTCATCAGGTCCTCCTCGGTTGTAAAACATCCCGTTTAGCGTCGTCCCGCCGCCCAGCGCGCGATGAATTAGCCAAGCAAACTGTTGGTTTGCAAACGCGCGGCATGCAGCTTTTTGTGGCTCAATCATCAGTCCTATGCTTGAATTTGTAGGTTCAAAAATGTTGAGGAGGTCCATTGCAGGAATATCGGTGGAAACGGTTTCTCCGGATCCCTAAAATTAAATTAACGAGGAGAGTTCCCCATCGTGCAATTCGGTATGAAACTTTTTGTGGCGAAAAAGGAGGCCAATTGAAGTACACAATGGCAACTACCAGCCCTACCCCTTGAATTGTAGGGGGTGTAACTTTCTCATTTAAAAAAATATTTTGAAACCGATAACGAATTGCACGATGGGGACCTCACCTCGTAAGGTTGTTCTGCATAATCTTGTAAGTTGCCATGTAGTAGGCAAAATGCAAAATTTTCGGGAAAGAGTTTACACCTTTTAAAAAAACCTAATTCTAATCAGATAATTTTCTCAATTTAGGAAAATCTAGGATAATTTCTACATAATTATTCACAAGTCTTTGACACGACAATTTTTTTGAAATGAAAGCTTCCCAACTTCAAAAGCTTATGAAGGGATGGATGCTGAATTATTTTAAGCCAATAAATATTGAAAGTCTACCTGAAACTTTTTTTTACCTGTTCTAACAGCAAAACTTTGGCTCCGGTTTCGGACAATCGGCTCGCAACCACGGACCCTGCCGCCCCCGCGCCCACCACAATAAAGTCGTATGTCGCTGACCATTCTGACCGACTTTGGAGTAGCAGATGACCATAGTTGTCAGAAACTATGTGGTATGCTATACCCAGTAGGGCAGTTGTTAATACTTTCCCCGTTATAAGGCTCGTCATGCTTCTGTACGAAAGTAGAGCAAGCCAAAGCTCGAATGTAAGCTTTATATCAGTGTGAAATGCGAATAAAAATAAAAGTAAAGGATATTAATGTCATCATTAATAATTTTAATGTGTATTTCTGCAAAATCATTAGAAATACTTTTGTACAAATAGTTGCAGGTGTATTTCTTTTCCTAATTATCCAGAATGTTTTTGAAGCAATTTATTAAAGTGCTTGTCGATCATTTTTTTTATTTACTGCAGGCTATTAAACAAACAATTAAAATAATTGCAATTAAATTAAAGGTGTAAAAATATAATAAGATATTTAGTGACAAACAAACACTGTGCAATGACCGCATTAACTCAATTAAGTTTATTAATAACTTTATTGGTTAATTCCTAATATTTACATAGATTGTGTAAACAAAAGCTATAATAAAAAAAATGTTTCCAGTATAATTCCAGTGAAATTTATTTATATTTAATTTATTTAACTATTTAAAATAATAAACGTATTTTTAGACACTTATTTTAAAACTATGTTCTAGAATATTTTACAAAGGGTTTCCAAATAAATAAATAGATTGTTATATTGCCTAAAAATTTGCACTAAAAAAAAATATTAGAAAATATTAACCCTAATTTGCTTAGTTTAACATAAAAAATTAGCTAAAAAATAAACAACACTTTTATCTGCCAAAATAGTTCTAACTTGTAAGACTTTAAAACGAGGTTGTTGATGAACTTTTTAAAAATAGCAAAAAAAAATCAAATTAGATTTGATGTATTGTTAAATTGGGAATTTGACATAAATTAAGCATTTTTACGTCAGAATCAAATAATAATTGAAGCTGATTGTTCATCTAAAAAACAATCAAGATATGTACCATGATTAAATTTTCATTTTAAAAAATGCGAACAAATTAAACAAATACATATCTATTTAATTAAGAGTTTGTTTTCAGGAAAAAATAGGGTAATATTCTTAAAATCTAAGGCTAAAATTATTAGCGGATATTGTATTTCAGAAGTTTTAAACGATTTTTGGAAAATGATGACCTTACAACCGAATTAAGACTTTTTTACTTTTTGTTACCCATTGGGTAGAAACATTTGGGGACTCATTTGTGGAACTGAACAGACGCTGATTACCACACCTGAGAACAAGGGTTAAATACTAATTCCAAGATTAAAAAAGTGAAGATCCTATTTGTTTTAATAATACTGTAGTTTCGCCAGTTATAGGAAAGACATTCACCGAGTGGTCGAAATAATAGGTCATATTTGTATTAGGCATCAATTAGTTCACAAAACTACTAGAAAACCACCTTTAAGCTCCCTACCAAAATGGGGTGGGGTAGGAATGAGGGGTGTGCCTTTTTCAAATTGTCGTCATCAAGCCAATATTTCAGCATCATCTTTTCAATATTTTCGGCTGAAATTTTACATGCTGATTCCTTAGACATTGCTTCAGAGGCATTTTTCTCATTTTATCCAAAAATTGCGCCGGTGACCTAAAAACGGTCACAACGCGACGCTACCACCCACGTCATGATGGAGTATCGTAGAAGTTCAAATGAGGTATCATTGAAAAGATAATAACCTAGAGAATTTAAATTGTTAAACATTTTTGAGCTGCGACTTCTAGGTCAAAGGTTATGACATTTTAAATTTATAAACACACGTTTTTAGTACTGGTTTTTAGGGATTTTTTGGTCTTTAGACCATCTGACTTTTGCGATCTTTATAATTTTTTGGTATTATGTAAAAATTTAATTCAGAACACCTAATAAATTACCTAAAAGT
>JAQIXN010002025.1:0-13861 GCA_034698145.1 Proisotoma minuta
CTTAACTAGCCCATGAAAAAACATTTTCAGAAATCTTAAATGGGGCGAAGTTATAAGGACGCCAAAGTGATCCATTTATAACGAATCGCCTTTAGTATAAGCAATATACTCGTTTTTTGATTGCGAACTTTTCAAAATTTTAATTAACTAGGTCGTCAATATTTTAAGAAATTATAAACCGCCTCAAACCTTTCCCCTAAAATTTACAACTGGAATAATGTACAAATTTCTAAAAGTTATCCAATGATCACTTTCTCTCTTAAATGCTCCAAAATTAATTATTTCTCAAGATAGCTCCATTTATCGCAGTTTTTCTGAGCATATTTAAGATTTTAAATTGTTTTCCGGAAGCTAAAAATCAAGCCAAGGTCAATCGGCGACTTTTTCAAAAACGGTTTATTTATTTCAGTCTTCGTCTACTCCAAAATTAAACGTTGAGAACTTTGAGAGCGGATAAATTTTGGACACAGCTGAAGATGAAAAGGAATCATTAAATTTGACTCTTAAATCTTAAATTTGTAATCGTGCAAAAACTGTAGAAAAATCTCAATGGAGGCATACCTTATCTACCTACATAAAATTTTTATCCCTAAACCAAAATTTAATGAAAAGTAATTTTGAGTTCGGAATTATGGAAAAAATCTTAAATGATGCACAAATCTGCTTTAAAAAAATCCAAATATAGTTTGGATCTGATTTTGTTATTCTGGTTCTATTTTTAACGAATGCCGAGCGATTTCTGTAAATCCAAGATAGCTTTTGAAGAGTGTGATATCATAGTATGGATAAAATTTTACAAATCAAGATTCAAAATTAAATCCCCAATTTGAATGACTATTTGTAATAACTAAAAAATTGCAAAAAATGTCAAAAATTATTTGAAAGACATGAAACTTATTGGCAATTTATTGATTTTTTTTAAATTTTGATAAGGTAGTTATCCCAAAACGAAATGACTGATTGATGAATATCAATTAGCCATTTAATTGAATTTAAATGCTTTTATAAAAGTAATAGCTTCCTGGTTTCTTATTTGCTTTTTAGAATTAAATAATTATAAAATATGCAACTAAATATATTATAAGTTAATAGAAAAAAAACATTGAATTCGGTTATTGAGGAAATTCAATAGGTTAAATTATTATTAAATTTATTATAGTTAGGTCTTATTTTTTTATTATTATTCCCATCATTTTAGATTTTTTTTTAATTTTCACATAATTTAATTATATATTGTACACAAAATAAAAAAAACAATTTGTAATCTTTTATTGTTTTTGGGTAGCTGATATTTCAAAACCTTTTTAATGTCAGTTAACTTTTACCTTAAAACATAAACGTTAAAATTCGGCGTTTCCCCCAACAATAAGATCTTATCAATCGATGACAATGAAGTATCTGAACGCTACTAAATATGGTCAAATGTTTAAAAAATGCATATATGGCGTCAAGTCAATACCAACTACATATTATGTTTCAGGAAACGTTCATATAATTTAGATTTGTTTTTAAGAATTAATTGTAGAATATTTATTTTAATTATGTAAAAACAGTATTTCGATTCTTGCGCCTTTTAGGAATTTCTTGCACTGCAAATCACTGCAATGCACTGCAAAGCAAGAAACTGCAAAAAATGCAAAGGTTCAAGAAAGTGCAAGAAACTAACGCCATCTAACGGACTGATATTTACTATATAGCAGGCCACCAGATGGCGCTAGTTTCTTTTATTTCTTGCACTGCATAAATTGATTTTACCTGTGTTTGCAGTCGAAACACTGTGTAAAAAAATGGAAAATCTGTAAAATTATATGACAGCTTTTGAAATATAATTTTAAACAAATTCTAGACCAATATAACTTAAAAAGTTAGCAATTAGTAAAGAAATTGCAATAAATTTATTTTACAATACTTATTAATCTTTTTAAACAATGGATATTGAAGATCTTGCAATGCTTTAAGTAATCAATATTTAAAAAAAAAAATATTAACGGCGTCAAACTTTTCCCTTAAAATTTGGAATTTAGAAAATTCCAATAATTTTGGAAAATTAGAAAAATGGAACAATGAACCAGTTTCTAAAATTTACGCAAACAAAAAACTTGTTCTTCCCTAAATTTCACAGAAATAATTATTTCTTACGTCAATTCCAATGAAACTTGACAAACTGCTCCACAACTTAAATTTGTGTCCACACAGATAAAATGAGCATGTTTAAATAAAGTTTATTTTCTCTTTACTTCATTGTATACTAACTTAATTACACCTCCCCTTTTCAAATTTTTTAATGACACAAAATTCTTTAAAACATTCTCTAGCTACCGGGAAAAAATGAACTTTCGAATTTTTTTCTTCGCCTTTGCGAACTTTGCTCTTTTTCTCTCGCTTCCTTCCGCTCAAAGTATGATGCAACAATAATTCGCTTATTTTTTTAAAAATCGGCTCTTACCATAAATTTTTAGCATTGCATTGGAGTGCTAGAGATGTGAGGTTTATACTCTGATCCCTGGACTTTTCTATCTGTGACGATATCAAAAAGAACAAATATCGATATCGTTAGGATACAAAGTACAATCATTAATTTTTTTTTATTTTCAAGATCTTTATTTTTATTAGAAATTAAAATACAAATTGAAAAAATGGAAAAATTTATAAAAACTATAGAAAATTAATATATATTGTAAACTATTCTAATAAATTTGGTCAAAATTAAGGTGAAATATAAATGGCGTCTAACTCTTATAAAACGTTTTTAAAATTTACTTTTCGACCGGATATGCTTGCATACAGGTATTAAAAAAAATTAATCATTGATCTTAAGCTTATTATAGGTGGCCACAATTTAAAAAAAATATTAAAGGGGTAAAAATTCCTCAAAATGTAAAATATTTTAAAATTTTCTTTGCTAAAAGTTATAAAGCCAAACTAAATTGTATGTATTTATTATTTAAACCTCAAGAATTTCTTCCGATCTTTAAAAACTAATGGGTTACCAAAATTTGGTGGCACCAAACTCCTTTAAAATATTAAAAAATGTTGTAAAATTTTCCTCTTAAGCTGCATACCTTAAAAGATTTTCTAACCAGTACTATTGGTTATTTATTTTAAGAAATTGTTCAAAATTTTATCCAAAAATGCTATGGGAATATTTCAGCTCAATAAATTAAAATAGTTTAAATTTAAGATAGAAATTAAACTAATTCAATCTCTTTTTTTGAAATTAAAGATGCATAATATCTAAAGAAAGTTAAGAGTGGTCAAAATTTAGTAAAATATAAATGGCGTCAAAATTATTTTTCAAATTATGCTTAAAATTTGTTTGAAGTGAAATATAAAATTCGAACCCATTCGACAACAATTGCAGAATATTTTGATAATTTACGCGTTAAACGTTTCATTACTTTTTTTCACTTATTCTCCAAAACTTTCAACTGTTCATGAAATTAACTATTTTTAAAATCTGTAACAATACTTTAAAGCATTAATTGACTTTTTATTAGTTGAATTTGACTTAATGCATTTGCACGAAACGTCTGTCTGTCACTCTGGCGATAAGTTTGGAACGCTTCAACTTTTTTGTGTTCTGTCTTCGGATATCATCCGAACAATTTATTAAATAATTGAGCCAAGCCAAAAATTAAATTCATTGTAAATTAGAAGGAATCCTTTATTTCCAAACTTGCAATCTAAAAATTACTTCTCAATCAAAATTTCTAGAAAATTTATAAAATTTATTATTAAAAAAAACATTATTTATTTGTTTTCTTAAACAAACATCGAACAATTCATTTTAAAATTCTTAAAACTTTAAAAATCAATCATAAATAAAGCCAGGCTTTTTTATGT
This sequence comes from Proisotoma minuta, assembly GCA_034698145.1. Taxonomy (NCBI): domain Eukaryota; kingdom Metazoa; phylum Arthropoda; class Collembola; order Entomobryomorpha; family Isotomidae; genus Proisotoma; species Proisotoma minuta. Next base: position 3,844 of record JAQIXN010002025.1, read on the forward strand.
ATACCTACATAATACATAATACATTGCATTGGTTTAGAGGAATTTCAATAAAATACTAGTTTATTTTCTTCAAATCAGAAAACAAACCATTTAAATATGAAGTTGAAATATTTGTCAAAATATTTACAATGGATTTTCTAAAATCTAGAAAATTTACATCGAAAAGGAGAAAGAAACATTAATTCACAATTTATTTATTGAAAAAATACAAACCTTTAACTATAAGTCAAAATAAATTCTGAAATCTTTATCTCTAATGGGTGATCAAAATTTAAACAAAATATAAACGCGCCAAACTTTAACAAAATAAATTAGATTAGTTAAATTACTGAATGTTCTTAAAAGTGGTCAACATTTAGATGAAATTTAAATGCCATCACACTTCTAATTTCACTACCTTCCGATCAAAACTATTTTCGGAAGTTGTCTAAAAAATTTGTCTAAGTTTGACGCCAAAATATTTCTCCTTAATTAAAAGATATCCTTTAACACTTTAGATGAGATTTTCTTGATTCCGTATTAAATCTCTTAATAATTTAATGCTTTAATATCAGTTAAATTTTAATTTTTTAAGCATTTTGTTATCAGGTATAATTATATCGTGAGTGTCGCGACAAAAAAAATGAAAATTTGCTGAGAAGAAGCTAAAATAAGTAAAATTGTGCAGAAAAGATGCAAATTAAAATGAATTTAATTTAATTTTAATTATCCAAAATTTAAATACCAAATACAAAATTCCGAAGCCCATAACTTTGACAAACACCTGTAATTTTGCTTAATTTGAATTTATATTTGGATTTAATTCTTATAAATACTTTTCGAACTTGCGCATTGCTTAAACCTTTTTCACCGAATTTTTGGTATTTTATATTTACATCTGTTTTGGATATTTCCTACACAAATTTAGATTGGATGGGTTTCCAAACTCGATCCTGAAAATAACTTAATAAATAGCCTCTAAAAAACTGAAAATAGCCACTAAAGATTACCATTTAAGCGATGTGAGTAATATTTTGCTTCGAAGACAAAGACAGATCTGATATTTATATAAGATATAAATCGGATTAAAAACCATTGTTAAAATTCTACATGAATTTATCTAATTTTTAAAATTATTGAATGTGGCAAAGGGAAATTTTCAGTCGTGATACTAATACCCCAGTTGTGAAATTAATAAGATTGTTCAAATGGAGTTAGCATCTTGTTTTGGAAGGGTATCCTGAAATTGTGTAAATTGTCGTAAATCAGTTTTATTTTATTTGTACTTTCCCCAAAACTGGATTTTTTTTATTTATCTCAACCTAATTTAGTTTCTTAATTTATTTTTATATTTTAAATTTTACTCTCTTTAAAAACTTTAAGTTAAATCAATTGGTTAAATTAAATTAGTTAAAGTTAAAGTTAAATTCAATTGGTTTCCTAGAGTTTGGGACTAGTTTCTCAATCCATTGTATTGGACACCTAATGCTTGACTACCTATCTTTTTTATTTTTAGCCCACGTTTAATTCTAGAAAAAATGGTTTGGCGTCGAACTAAAACAATTAAAAACAACATCATAATTTAATTTCACTCAAATTGGGGTTTCCTTTTTATCGTGCTAGCTGAAAATCCTATAAGAATACTAGCTTAAGTGTCATTGTGGCGTTATAGCCGTTTTTATATCTTAACGGAGAAACGCAAAACGGAGAAATATCCCTCTGGGGACATATCTAATGGACACACATGTAAAATTTCAGCCTAAAATATTTAAAAAAAATATTGAATTGAAAAATAATGTTTGGAAAAGTCAGACCCTTAATTCCTAACACAACCAAAACCAACTTTTATGGAGAGCTCAAAAGTGATTTTCTAGTATTTTTGAAATCAAAGTGATTACTCCAGCAAATATCATTTATTATTTCGAACATTCGGCTAAAGACTTTCATGTTAATGCTGATAATTATAGTATATTTTTTACAAGGATACCACAAAATTTAATAAGGCGTTAAACTACTACAATTTACTTTATGTTGATAATTTTATTTCAAAAAGACAAAATTTATTTAAAAATTCTGAAATAACTGACCTTCAAAATAAACAGTTGCCTGAGTCACTATGAATAAGTTACAACTACGCGATTAGGTTGCCAAGTAGTAACTTTTGTTAACTGCAGCAAAAAAGATGCAGCTTAGAAAACTTAAATAAGTCATAATAAATACAAAAGTTCATAACAAGTTCAAATTATTAACTTCAAACATTTAATAATTATTAAATTAAATTTATATAATGTATCTTAAATTTTATAAATCAGGCTTAAAATTCAAAAGAAGATCTTTAGCTTTAAACTCTGGCTTGATTTTAAAATTTTGAAATTTTACATTAAATTGGCTAATTCAATTCCCAAATTATAAAGTTCTAAAAAATTAATAAAAAATTATCACGACTGATCTCCTATTACGGAATAATAATTACTAAAAAGGTTTGAAAGAGATTCTGGTCACAAATTTACCACCCTTTTAAGTTACTATTGCTAACAACCTATTCGTGTTTCAATTTGAGAAAATAAAGGAAAAAAATTGTCTAATACCTAAACTTGTCTTTACCATACCAAAATATTTGGAAAAAAAAATTTGACGCCAAACAAAATAAAAATATTGCAATTTACTATCTTCAAATGAATCACACAAAATTGATATGAAACACAAATTAAAATAAAATAAATAAGCTTCTCTCAGCTTTTTGTGGTTTTCAAACTCATTAATAAGAAGGGGGCTACATAATGAACGCAATGACCGTCCGTCTAACTGTCAGAATTAAAACTTTTGAACAAAGCGTCATAAACACATCATCATAAATGTTTTTGAAATCAAAATAAAAGTCTATGAAATTGCACATGAGCTGACGTCTTAGACATAAGGACAAGTCAATGTGACGAAAAATGTATTTTTTGCATTTGGGATCACATCACATTCAAAAGATAAATTTAAGCAAATTAAATGCGTCACCCACCTGTCTCAGAAGTCTCTGTGAAGATAAAAACGTCACAAGGACATGTACAGGTGAAGTAAAATTACTTTTTAAAATATTGAGTCTCGTTCGAAAGATAAATTGAAACAAGTAAAATTTGACCACAAAAAGGTCAAAGATCAAAAAACGTCAAATTAAGCTCGATTTAGCTAATAAAACAACAACAAAATATGAGGCTACGCTAAGCAGTTATAAAGCCCATAATCTCAAAGAAAGCATTTAAAATACTCTAATTTTTTCGGTAACAGGTTTTGGTAAATTAAACTTTCTAAATATGTTCATGTCTATATTTTAAGATATATTTTACCTTAAAATATTATTATTGGTCTCATTGCTCAATAAAATAGTTGTACAGATTCAAAACTCGGCCAGTAATCTGGATTTGTTGTTTAACCGAGCCCAATATTTTGGCAAGTTTAGTTTGGCGTCAAATCTAAATCAAAAATATCAGAATATATTTCATTCAACTCTTACAAAAGAAAGAAAAAGAATATATATATATATATCCTTTTTCTGGGGTAAAGTTGGGTAAAGTTTTATTTTGGAGTCAGAAAAGGAGGGCACTCGCCATTTATTTCGTAAAACTTTACCCCTTGACCTTGGACCCCACAAACAATACATATTCTGTTTCTGCATGAAAATACCTTTCCAACAATGCCCCAAATATTGGGGTAATATGAGACTGTAATAAAATACTCCATACGACCCCCTCCTTCTTTTTTTGAATTTTTTACTGACCTGACAGCGCCATGGTCATAAAATTGGCATTGAAGACACTCGTGTACAATTTTAAAGGAACAATTCAGGTTTTAGGAGCAAGATATGCATTGATTATCAGGGACACATAACAAAATCAGGGGCACAGAGGAAATCAGGGACACATAGGAAAATCAAGGACAAAATTTGCGTTAGCAGGGAAAAATTTGCGTTTGCAGGGACAAAATTTGCGTTTGAAAGGACAAAAAAAGAAATTCGAAACCCGCACCAATCTATCTATGAGGTGGTTGGGGCACCTTATTTTTTGCTTAAAATATATCGGCATCAAGCACATACAAGTTATTTAACCAAAGCAGTTTTGATTCTTATCCAGAATTTTTCTTTGAATTTTATTTCAAGAAATATTTTTGAACTAACCAACTTTTCAAATTTTAAACACAGATTGACATAGTCTGCAAAAAGCTACTCAAGTGCTTCTGTCTAATTACCTAATAATAGACATTTGATATTAGGTGTTAATAGTTTACAAATTGTTTTAATAGTTCTTTTACTTACGATACTTACTGACCAAGAATCTGTATTTATTGTTTATACTCCCACATATTTTTGAAAAATTATTTTGGCATCTAACAAAATCAAAAATATTAGAAACTAGATTTGTTAGAATTTTACCCTGAATTCAGGGTAAAATTCTACCTTAACTCGACGTGTCACATAAAATATTTTATTCATGCAATTTTCTCATATTGAAATGGTGGGGGTTGAGGGAAGGGCATTAGCCATTAAAATTTCCCTTTAAAAACCCTCCTTTGAGGGAGTTGACAACAATTATAACAATGCGTATTTTTTCTTAAAACGCCATCAAAACTCTTCATCAAATAAAACATCTAAATCTGTTTAGTCACCCCAAATTTCTAAAAAAAAATTAAAAGAGTCAACCCTTTACAATCCAAAATTTTAATAAAACCCAAAGTTATTTATAATGTATTGTTTTGAAAAAATATGAAACAATACATTTTAAAATTCATAAAAATCTATACTTTTTTAGCCCGAGTCAGGGCTTATGTACGTAACCATCGTGTCCGTCCGTCCGCTTGTCTGTCCGTCTAAACAATTTTACAGCCTAAACAGCTTGGCCCATCTTCTCCAAGCCTTTCACATTTTTATGCGGTCAATTTAGAAGTTGAATTCAAAGATGGGCGAAATCGGTTAAGAAATAGCGGGGTTAGGAAATTTACTTATAGGGTGGAAACGGGAAAGACCAATATTCGAAGGAATTGGATTGAAATTGTTATATAACAATTCTATGTTTCTAAAACTAGTTATGCAACATGATTTAGTGAAAGCATATTGAAATGGGGACATAAAATTGCAAAAAATGTGAAATAATAACAAAAAAATTGAAAATCTCAAACAATCTTTGATGAACAATTCCTTGACTCGAGCTACATGTACAATGCTTCAAAGGTTTAAAGTTTGACGCAATTTAGTGAAGGCGCAAATTTATATTGACGCTTCAAAGTAACTCTGCTCAAATTACGTAAAATATTTTCAAATTTATTTCCGTTGCAACTTTTTTTGAGTCTTTTACACGTTTTCTCATTCGTCAGTTGCCAACCCGTATTTATCTGTAGGCTGTCATTTTTAATTCATTGCCATCTTAAAATGTTTATAATCTTTAATTTCTTCAACATATATATTACATAATTGAACAATTTATTTAATAAACGAATAAACGAAACATTGTTTAAAGTGTACTTGTGATAAATAATGGACTATTGTAAAGCAGAAGTCTTTAACCTATAAATTAACTGTCACCAAAAATTTCTAGAAAAGTTTTAACGGCGTCAAACTTTCAAAATCCAAAATTGTAGCAATAATTTTTTAGGAACAAATCTCAAACAAAATTTCTAAAATTCCTTAAACTTTGTAAAATTTTGTATACAGAATAAATTGGACTAAAGGAATTTCAAGAAAACAAACATTTTTTTCAAACCAGAAAAAAAAATCATTTAAATACTAAATTGAGTGATTTGATATTTACCATTTACAATGGATTTTCTAAAATCTAGAAAACTTACATCGAAAGGAGAAAGAAACATTAATTCAAAATTAACTTTCGAATAACTTCAATCCCTAAAATTTCACACTCGAAAAATAATTATCACTAAACCTTAATGGGTCGTAAAAATCTAAAAAAAATCTAAAGGCGTCAAACATTAATATAAAATATTAAAGATCGTAACGAAAATTTTATACAAAAAATTGCATACTGTAAGGTTTCACCTATAATTTTTTCTCCGGTTTAATTTTAACGCCGGTTATGGAAAAAAAATATTACATTTTATTAGCGATAAGTTAAAAATACTTTCAACTTAAAGCGTTAAAGTTTTTTAAAAAATGTAAGGGCTTTATCTTAATTTTTTGCCATTTGTTATTAACCGTTGTCTTCAACCATTTGGAGTTTATTTTATATTCTGACTTTTTTTTTAATTTTCGTGTTTTAAAATATATTTACTTTACATTGCAAAAATAATAGGGTATTTAAGTAATTAAATTCAGATTGGTGGTTTTTATTCACTAAAAGAGACTGTTCAAAATGCTCACAAAATTTAGCTTGATGTTTACCAATTATAATGTACATTTTAGTAATGCCTTTATAGATATAATTTATCAGCTTTTTTAATCTCTAATAATAATTATTGTATAATTAATTGGTTTTACACTACTATAGGTAGAACAATCTTAATTAAGTAAACCTACCAAAAAATGTAGAAAGGTTTTAAAATGTTCAAACCTTTACAATTTTAACTGCCAACTTTCGATTCGTTTGTTTGATTTGCATTTATAAATAGTATTTTTAAGAATTATATTTTTAGCAAAATGTAATTTTTGTTTTAAAACCAAAATCATTTTTGTACATCACTAGAAACATAATTTGACAATTATTATTTACAATCGATTTTCAGATTTTCGATTTCAGTTTTTGAGGATCGCGATCCTCAAAAACTGAAATTTCCCATTGAAATAGTGTCTGTGTACTGAAATGGAAATAATTTTTGATAGTGTAAAAATGTAAATGGGGTCAAACTTTGAAAATTGTTTGTCCTTCCAAGAGTTAAAACCAAATAGATCTTATTTATTTTGAAGAATTATTTATACAATATTAAATTATGTAAAAAATTCTAAAATGATGGGAAAACTTGTGAATAATTTAAAAAAAATTAAGACCAAACTATAAAAAGCTATAATTTTTTTTTGATTTTCCAAACTTTCCAAATCTTTAAATTAAATGGGTAGCCAATATTTTAAGAAATTATTTACCGCGTCAAACCTTTCCCTTAAAATTTACAACTGGAATAATGCACTTTTTAAAAGTTATCTAATCACCTTTTCTCTCCTAAATGCTCCAAAATTAATTCTCAAGATCATGCTACCTCCATTTATCGCAGCTTTTCTGAGCATATTTAAGATTTTAAATTGTTTTCCGGAAGCAAAAAATCATGGTCAATCGGCGGTCTTAATATTAGTTAAGACCGCAATAATTATTATTAGAGATTAAAAAAGCTGATAAATTGTATATCTATAAAGGCATTACTAAAATGTACATTATAATTGATAAACATCAAGCTAAATTTTGGGCGCATTTTTAACAGCCTTGTTTAATGAATAAAAACCGCTCAATCTGAATATTCTAATTACTTCAATACCCTATTATTTTTGCAATGTAAAGTAAATATATTTTAAAACACGAAAATTTAAAAAAAAAAGTCCGAATATGAAATAAACTCCAAATAGTTAAAGACAACGTTATTGGATCTTTAGCTCATTAGAGGTGGCCACATTTTAAAAAAATATTAAAGGCGTAAAAATTCCTCAAAATGTAAAATATTGTAAAATGTAAAATATTGTAAAATGTTCTTTGCTAAAAGTTATAAAGCCAAGCTGAATTGTATTTATTATTTAAACCTAAAGAATTTCCTCCGATCTTTAAAAAATAATGGATTGTCAAAATGCTTTGGCACCAAACTTCTTTAAAATATTAGAAAATGTTGTAAAATTTGGTTCTTAAAGCTGCATACCATTTATATCTAGGAAATTATTAAAAATTTTATCCAAAAATGCTATGGGAATATTTCGCTTAATAAGTCTAAACAGTTTAAATTTAAGATAGAAATTACAAGCATTCAATCTTTTTTTGGAATTAAAGTTACACAAGATCTAAAAAATAATTTTAGGAGTAGCCAATATTTTGTAAAACATAAATGGCGTCAAAATTCTTTTTAACTTAATTTACAAAACACGTGGAAATAGATTATAATAATAATTTAATTTATAATTTTTAATTTATAATTAATAATTTATAATAATTTTTTTTAAGCTTCAGATTTGCTTCTGTCCCACTTCCGTCTATTTTATTATTTGTGGCTTAAGGTAAGCAAATGTTTGAAATAATTATATTTTAGAGTTGTATGTTGAATCTTTAGAACATACTTTTGCAAATTAAAACCAATTTTATTTAACCTGGATTATTTTATATCTGCTCATTCCTTCCCACATTTGGTCTACTTATTAGCCTATTGCTCTTAAACTTGCTTAAATTGTAGAGATATGACCTTATCTCAACTAATTTTGTCAGAAGGGCTCAAAAGGTCATACTTTTAAAGGTCAAAGAACAAAACTTTCAAATTCTTCTTGGTTGTTTCGTTCCAACTTTACCCCCGTTTAATAAATAGGTAAACTTTATTTTTCCATTAGAAAAAAATTCATTTTTTTTCCCAGTTATTCCCTTAAATGTTATTCGCTTAAGCCAAAATTATTTTTCACATTTTTTTTCAAAAACAATTAAAAAAAATTACATTCCTATGAAAATTTGCAAAGCTTGAAGTCAAAACTAATTGCACTAATTAATGGGCAGCTTTAAAAGGGGAAGATGAATATTTTTAAAATTCGATGACTTCTGGTGCCCCATGAAAGGTCTCTGTTGACCACATGCAAAGTTTTATATTGTTTCAAATAATTGCAAGGTTTTGTCACATCTTACTATATAAAATCAAGAGGGAAAAGTTGTTTACGACCTTTTTCTCGAGCAGTCCCACTGCTTCCACTGCTACCCGTTTCACTCATTTCTCTCTCTCTTTGTTTACATTCCATGCAAACATGCTATTTGCATGCATTTTTCGACATGCCCAAAATTGCGAAATATTTAAACGGGAATCTATCAATATTTGCGGGCTTCGGCCCGCAGGGTCTTCTAGTTAACTCTTAATTTTAAATTTATTGGAATTAAGGCCTTGAATTGGAGTTTGCCACTTCAATAAAATTTTACCGCTTGGACTCCAAAAATCTTTCATATTCCGTCTAAGCATGAAAAGATCCTTCTAAAATGTTTGGGATAATGTAAATTTGTATGATTTTATTTTTAAACTTGGCACAAATGAAAAGTTACGCTTGTAATAAACTTCATGATCAGAAAACGTTAAATAATCCAAAATTTAATTCGGTTCCAACTTAACACTTCAATTTTTATGATTAGACTGCAAAATAACCTATTTTTTATCTTTTCCGTTCTCTTATTTTCTGGCGTCAGCTTTCGAAGATTTATGTCAATTTTTCATTCATTGCCATTTCAAAATGTTTGTACTTTTATTTTTTTTTCAACGTATTTACAACACAATAGAACAATTTATTAAATAAATGAATTTTAAAATGCTTTACTACGAACTTACAATCTAAGCTAAACTTTTCATCCAAAATTTTAACAAAACATTAGTTATTTGTTTTCTTTAAACAAACATCTAACAATACATTTTAAGATTCTTAAAACTTAAAAAATTAATCATAAATAAAGCCAGGCTTTTTTATGTATACATAATACACTGGCTTTAACCCTTCCGGTACCGTACTCATTTTATACCGAGTTTATTCCAACTGGCTACAAATGTAGCCACCCAATTAAGGGTATCGTACCACATTTGAACCTTGGCGTAACGAAATTTAGGATATTCATTTTTTGAATGCGGTCATAATTCAAGTGACCTTAGTTATCTATGCAATACGTTTTAAACTCTTCGGTGGGTGTGGCTGGGACCTGTGGGTGTGGTTTAGTAAAGTTGTGGTCTATATAGCAAGTGGGGTATCTTTTTAAAGCTTTTATCAAACCCAGTTCAAAGACACAATCAGAAACTTTAAAAATTCTTAGGTGGGTGTGGTTGGAACCTGTGGGTGTGGTTTAGTAAAGTTGTGGTCTATATAGCAAGTGGGGTATCTTTTTAAAGCTTTTATCAAACCCAG
>JAQIXN010002026.1:0-13856 GCA_034698145.1 Proisotoma minuta
TATTAAATTAAAGGTTTGGTTTGGCCTGGAATCCCCACACTCCAGGGATACTAATGTCTGGATCAAATGACGCAGTTGTATGTTTTTGGGACACCAATGCGACACCAAGGCTGGACGATGAAACAGGCCTGATGGGTATTAGTGCTTCGACAAAGTTAACCCACCACACGGCCGTCGTAGAAGATGTGGATTGGCATCCGGAAAATGAACATGTTGTTACATCTGTTGGCGATGATAAAGTTAGCTTTCTATAACTCGGTGTCTGATTAAATAATATTTTAATTCTTTTTTTTCATTAAGAAACTAATTATTTGGGATACAAGGACAAATACGCCGGCACATGTCACGGAAAATGCTCATAACGGGGATATCAATGTTGTATCATTTTCACCATTTTCAGAATTTTTAATAGCTACTGGATCAGAAGATAAGGTAGATAAATTATTTCCGAATTATAGTAGATGATAATTTTACAAAATAACCATTATAGACAGTTGGAGTATGGGATATGAGAAAAATTAGCAGTAAACTGATTAATTTGGAAGGTCATACTGACGCCGTGTTGCAAGTTAAATGGTCTCCAAACGAAGAGACTATTCTGGGGTCTTCTAGTACCGACAACAAAGTTTGTCTTTGGAATATTGAAAATTTTGAAAAAGTTGGAGAGAATGACACTAATGATTCTGAGGATGGTCAGGCAAAAGGCTTGGCATTTATCCATGGGGGTCATTCAGAAGCCGTAGGGGACTTTTCTTGGTTCCCAGAGGAATCTAGATTAATTGCTTCCGTTTCATCAGATAATATTATGCAGGTATGTATAAAAAGATCAATAATATAAGATTAACTTCAAGATTTTTTTTGTTTACTATTCATTATCCCAGATTTGGAAAATGGACCGCGATTTAAGCAAAGGATCAGATGACCAACAATTAGAAAAATCCGAGTTTGATGACGAGGAAGGTGAAGAAGATTAGAAGGCGTTTGTTTATTATTATTATTTTGGATTGATTTTTTGATTTTTATATTCCTTTTTTTCTTACTGATATAGAATGATAAATGTATTTACTCTTAATTTATATAAATTTATTTAATAAATGAAAGATACTATAAATAAGAGAAGGTTAACAACATTAAACGTTTTCCCACTTTTTTCAGAGCCACCTCTAATTGCGTTAATGTCAAAAGGCGCGTCAAGCACTTGCCTAAAATCGTGATATGAGATGTGATTTGCTCCATAAACGTGACCCCCAGAAGCGTACAATATGTAAATCTCTTGATTCTCCAAGTTAAATTCACTTTCCGTCAATTCCGTGGTGGAGTCGTCTGGATGCACTGAAACCTTTGCAACCGACTTCCAATTCATTTGCCACTCGCAGTAAAACATGTCACTTTTTTGATGTCGCACAATTTTATCAACCTTTTTGTTAAATACGAGATCTTGATTTACGGTTCGGTGGTAGCTATTTGCATGTTGTTCGTTCCAACTGACGAGAATGTCCCCTCCATCGCGACCATTTACAACGCAAGCGACGACCAGGTCATTTCCCATACTCCGATCCTTGGAAAATCCAATAGCAGCCCAACCCACAGGTCTAAGCACTTTCTTGGTTATTGGGTCATAAGTGTCGAAACTTATTAGATGAAACTGAAGAAGCTTTTTATTTTTGACGACAATTTCTTCTGCCATGGCCATAACAGGACAATTTCCTCTGTAGATGCAATTCCTCTGCTGATTTGGAAACATGCAATAGTAGCGTCCCCGTAGCTTTGCATCACTGCACTTGTCAATCTGCTTCCGAACCTCGGCCTCGTATTTTTCATCCAGTTCCTTATCTGAAAGTGGTTGGACTTGAATGGCTTCAATATCCAACTGTTCAAAAAGTATTGTGTCTGGAGAAGGCCCCACAAAGCTGTTGGCATAAACTGTCTCGTGTTCCGCGTCCAATGAAGCATTGTTCCCCAATTTAAATATCGGTTTTCTCAGCTTCTGTTGTTTGCTGGCATAAAGGATTGCGGCGTAACGCCCAGCGTTGTAATTGTCCACGTTGTCCGGCTTAAACTATAGTTAACATATTTTATTATCGGAATGAGAACAATTTATATTATATATATTATATACCTTATCAAGAATGTATGACGGCGGGGGGTCAGAGTTGAATTGCCGGATGACGCGACCTTGTGCCATTTTAATTTTTATTGCGGTCGTTCCTACATCAAACAGTAATATTTATTATCATTGCTCTTAACTTTGTATGCTAAGTACAATACCTTTATGTTTGTCTTCTAAGGGAAGCTGGACTGTGATGGGCTTTTCTGATGGAGCAGAACTTTTCATTTTGTTTGCAGAAAGTACAAATTGACAAATCAACGTCCTGTGCTTTTCGTCGTAGTCTATGGACGAAAAGACGAGCTCTGGATATTCTTTGTTTCTTTTCGGCGTCCGAGATTGCACTTCCGTCCAAATGGTCGTTCGAGGTTCCCCTGCCACGCAGACATACCAAGTGTCGTCGTCATTCAGCTCGGCAGACTTGGCATCGGTGTCGGAATAAAAGGCAAGAGCCACAAATTCTCTTGGAATACAAATCATCTTCAATTGGAAGAAATAGGGCTCTTTTTTACACCAAGGGTTATTGATTGTCCGTGCAATGGTCACTGTGTAGAAGGTTTGTTGACCATCACATAATTGTTCACGAAGCTTTCCAGCAGATCCTCCAATAAAAAGACAATGTTCATGTCCATGTTTTGCAATGGACGCGATCAATCCGCAATCTTTTTTATTTGGGGTGCAATCTCCATTTTTGGGGTCCCCCGAATGATAGAAACATTGTCCATCGCAATTTACGAACAGTTCTCTAAAATTAGTCCGTTCCATAAAATGAAATGGAATTCGTTTTTCCAATTTGATGTTTTTCCCGTCAAGAGTGTTTGTCCATGGACGTCTTTCCACGGCATGGGGGGAGTAGTAGTCATTGGGGGTTGTGTCCTCGGACACTGGAGCTTGGTCAGTTGACTTGAGCAAAATAACAATAACAAAGCTTAATTGGACTAAAAAATGCTTCAACATTTTGTCTTTTCATAGCATTCTCGAAATTGTTAAATTCTTATTAGTTTACAAATCAAAAGAAATTGCCAAAATTGGATGTTCCAAATTGCGACCATTTCCAAGGATCATAATTCTAGACCATTCATGACCTTTCTTTTGCATTTTGTTTTGAACTACGAATGGATCATGCTTTTCAGGTGATAATCGGTTGAATTTCAACATGACATGTCCACCCACACGGTCAGGGGGTGCGGAAAAAGTTTTGGGGCAACTTGAGATTGTGTGAGATACACTTGATAAACTGCTTTTATTTGTTACAAACACCACACTTGATAAATTACATTTGATTTATTAATTTGAAATGTTTTTTATTATATATTATTTAGTATTATTTGCAAATAATAAGTATAAATTACTCTTCTAAATTATGATTATTTACAAATATCACCGGTTATGTCATCCCACAATTGACAAGATTGTCAAAGTTTTACGTCAAATTTAAATCTAACTAAATTCTAACTTATTAGCTACATTATTATATAGTAAAACTATATTAAATTATTTAAGATCTAAGAGACTCCGTAATAATCATTGATGTCCGTGCAAATTTCAAGACCGTAAGCGTTGAGTTGACAATGTTGAACTACGACGTCCGTTGGTGGGGGCAATTGGGACATTGGGGGAATTGGATACGGTGAATAAGGATTGTCCTCATAGCCATCGTCCCCACCCCCAAATAAGTTCCAAAGACACCGACTCCTGTCCATTGGGTAAGGGCAAGCATTCCGGGAACGAAAAACTGTGCGGAGTCTTCCTTCTGATGGAAATAAACTTGGAATTTGCCTGGATTTTGGGCTTTCCCACATCTGGAAAACAGCAAAAGTAAATTCAGAATATTACAATTTGTTTCAGAAATTATACAAAAATGTTTAAATGTTTAAATACCTGGGATTGAGAGGAAGAAAGTCGTTTTCTTCGGAGATTTTGTCCAAGACTCAGAGAGACGATTAGGAATAGACTTAAAACCCAAATCAAACTCTTCATTTTGATTGTACTTAATTATATAGAAAATTCACCGGGTTCGACTTGTTGAAAGGTTTGCGATCGAATGTATTGATTTTTTGAGAGTTTTCCCCTTTTTATATGGAACTTGTTTTCCGTTCTCATTAAATTACCTGCACAATTACTTTAAAAAGGGTTTGCATTTCCCTATTGACCCTTTCAGTGGAAAAAGAAAAGTGTTCCCATTCCTTTTTGAATACGTAATAAAAGAAAGGGATAAAAAGAAAAGGTTTATGTAAAGCTTGGATTGGACGTGACCCTTTCCCAGGGCCCTTCTTCTTTAGCTCAAGGACAAACATTGCATAAGACTCATTGTTAACCTGGACCCTTTTATTTTCTGGGTCAAGATTTTACAATAACAAGCTAATCCTTTGGAGAGAGATTTGGATTTTACACAACAAGTGTAATTCCCATGAATCCATTATTTACTCGTTACACAAATTCCCGTTAGGAATTGGAAACAATGCATTTTTATGAGGATTTTATTTTACGACCAATTGTTGAAATTCAAATATAAACTTTACTTTAATGAAAAAGTTGCATCGAACTTAAAAAGTCCAAATATGTTTCAGCGATTTATATTCACAGCTTTTGTTCTCGTGCTAATTTTTGGGAACGAGCATTTCATCTCGGCCAAGAAGACCAAAGAAAAGGAAACGGTAAAGGAAGTCCCAAAATCCGGTGGAGAGGGGCAAATGGTGGACTCTAAAAAGTGTCCGGGTGTCAAATGTTTTGAACCAAGTGCGGATAAGAAATGCAACGCGACAGAAGCGACTCAACCCCAACCCACCGCCTCCTGCTGTCCTATTTACGTCTGCGGAAGCTTGCCAATGGGTCAGATTAATTATGCAGCAAGTACAGGAGGTAATTATAAATATGCAATTGGAAATTTAGATTTTTAAAAATCATCTTTGACAGGTTTTCAGCAAGGACCTCCGCCAGGATTTCCTCAAAATGGATTTGGTCCTCCCCCTGGATTTGGGGGACCACCGCAGCCTCAATTTGGAGGACCTCAGCAGCAATTTGGGTATATGCCAGGACAAGGGATGCCCATCCAAAATTATCAGTATCAACAAAACGCTGCGTCATTTTCTCAACGTAACAAACTCAACACGTTAAAAGCGTTTTCAATCCTTTTCTTTGTTTGATTGCAGAGGTGCCAAATATGCAAACTCACGGACAATCTTATTCTTATTCCTATGGGGGTTCGAGCAGTAGTCAATTCGCAAACCAAAATGGAGTTGTAAAGAAATCTGAGACAATTAATGGACAGCCTGTAAAAGAAGGAAAAGAGGAGGAAGGCAAAGAAAAGGATGAATAGTGAACAGCGTAAACAATGTTTAATTGGAAGTTCGTGAGTGTAATGGAATCAAATCAGATTACATTTTAATAATTAACGAGATGGTTGTAAACAAACAATGAGCAATTAACAAATATAATTTGCATTTGCCATAAATAATTCACTGATCTGATTTGGTGGCAATAAATAATCATCCAGTAACAGGATCAGGAACTTTTCTCATTTCATTATGCAAAAAAGATTGAATTTCTTCAAAGGATTAAAAAAAGTAGCATTAGAGTCCAGTAACTCACAAAGCAAATGGGTGATAAATAAAATCTCATTAATAAATGCTCACTCATCCAAACGTATCCTTGTTCAAGACCAAGTTCAATTCATAATTTGTTTGGGCGTGTTAAAAATTAACAAAAGTATCACCACTTTGTATTGTTGCGGATGAAATTAAAAGCACATAACTGACGTGAGAGATATTAAATGTATTAAATGTCGGCTTTGCAAATAAATTGTTTAAGTGGCTTTATGATTTATGGTACTGGGCATCAACACGCAGCTAAAAATAGGATAATTAAATGGCAATTAATAATTATATGAGATGCATTTATCAATCAATGCCATTTTTGAGGGCCAGGAAGTATAGATTGCATCTCAAAACCAAAATTAGGTAAAAACAATCCAACGTACATTTGTAAGCAACTTTAGTTATAAATTCTTGTCAGCATGTCAAATTGCAGTTGACATTATTTCAAATTATTTGTTGCTGTTATTTATTTGTCAAATGTCAGCCAGCGATTATAAAACAGTAGCAGTAGTTGATTGAGACACAACAATTTGGACTTCTACCTACGCCAATATAATGAATGTTTGTGATCTATGATCTGATCAATGACTGATGGCAAGTGGATACAAATTAGATCAAGAGCAATTTTCCTTTTCATCAATTTTGTATGCCAATTATTTTCATTTCCATCATTTTTCTGCAGCAGTTGACACTGAAGAGGAAAAGATTGATGGCTGACAGTACATAAAATGGGCAGGTGAGGAATATGGAGCAGTTTTAGTTTGCTTGCATGCTAATTAAATCTGCTAAATTAGCTGGTCTAAACAACAATTGCAATTAAACAGAGTGTTGGATTGAATTAACTGGTTTTAATAAAACTGAGCATGGAACTTTGGGGTGTAGTCCTTTGCCAAATGGGAGCATGTAATTAAACCAAGTTGAATATTATTAATATTGAGACTGGAAAATGAATAATTTTCTATTTTTGCGTTATTATTCAAATTATTTCAAATTTTTGACATCAGACAATATTCATAACTTTGCAGAAAATGTTTAAGTAATAATTATTGAAAATCAGTTGTGAGGCAAATTGAGCCGCAAGTTGCAGAGTTTTATGAGACTCCAGCTTCTACTTATATTTTAGTCCAAGATGATGGGATAGTTTACCATAAAACATTCACCCGTAGCTTCTAAACTGAAGGTGACCCAGTTTCAGTTTTTAGGAAGATTTGAGAAAGAACTGCAATTTAAATATGTTGAATTTATGAGCATTAATTATTTTGTTTTTCCCAAACCGAACTCGCATTTAAAAAGCAAGAGTAAAACAAAGAAGAAGAAAGTTTTGGCTCCAACTGTGACCTTAAAAATGTAATCTTTTGTCACCCTTCAGTCGTAAAATTTTAAACAAAACTTGCGTGTCACTTTTTTCCACATAAAATAAAATTGTCCTATATTTTAAAAGTTCTCTTTCTTCAATCCATTTAGAGATATGTCTAAAACAATGCCACTGTCAATAATTTCTCACTTTCAGTTATTTATGGCCTACTACATCAAATTGAGATCATTTAAACAAAAATAGGCATTTGACCTAAGCAAAGCTATTAAATTAAATCAACTTCATTTGTCATCATTTGCCGGCTCAACGTGTTGCTTTTATGGCATGAAAATTTCATAATAAATACCAGAGGCAAACGTTAACTTTTTTATATTATGGACAACTTTATTTTTTCAATTTCTATCTGGTTTTTCAACTGGAGCAAAGCGTGGAATTCTTTTCCCATAAAAGTTTGCACATGTTATTATTCTATTATTACAAAATGTGCAGAAAGAGACCCAGCCCAAGATTAGTCCTTCAACTTCTTTGGCAAATGAGTCCAATCACTAATTCGCATATTTTGCGGTCGTTCTTGCGTGAGAACCAACTCAAAGAATATTTACAATTACAAATTGTATCATTCAATTCCGAATCCATCCACATTTTTCTCCAATCATTATAAAATTATAAAATAAAATGCCACAGCCCAGCTCTGAATTTAGAAATCAAATAATTGCCTGAAAGCAATTTCTATAATTAATGGCTCGAGCAAAACATCCCAATCCAATAATTATATCGATCTCCAATGCACAATTATTATTTAGAAGCCTTTTTAATTGCGTCCAAATATTTTTCATGGATCGGCCAGCCCTTGGAATGAAAATTAGGCTAATTTTGTCGGTAAATCTCAAATGCAAATGTTCATAAATCTTTAGCCTTAATTTGGCCGCAGTAAAGAGCAAACGAAATGAAAATTTAATTGTACAATGACTGGGCTGGGTCAATTTATACTACAAATTCACGAAAATCACTAATCAAACAAAATAGTTTCCAATAATCCAATGCCAACTGATCCATAATGGAATATATGGCAAACATTTATCAAATCAGATCTAAAGTAAATTTTAATACCAAAGAAAATATGACATCACGGTCACGAAGCGGCTGCGGAAACTGAGCCAACCTTCGCCAAATATTAGATATAAATTATTTCTTATGCAATCTGACTGAGCACAATTATTTGCAAAATTGAAACGTTTTCCAGCTTTTTTCTGCAATTTGCACTGATTCGTATCAATCTTTGTTTGTCATCTTTTGTTTCAATGTGAAGTATAATAAAAGCAAATGACTTGGCTTAAAGTAATCCCTTTTTACATTGTTGTAGCTTAATTGTTGAGTTATTATGATGAATTAGACAAATAAAATTGGCTCTCTACATAATCCCAGATTTTTGGTACATCCTATTTTTAATATAACTTTCGGTGCGTTCATATTTTTTTATTAAAGGTAGTTCCGGTAGCTTATCTAGCCAATAAGACATTATTTTGAGGATGTATTATTGGAGTGATATGATCCGTAATCCGGTTCCGTAACATGAACTAATGGTAAGTTAATCCTTGGACACTGAAATGATCTCAAACAATTGCGTACATTGTTATGTTACAATTTGTGGTTGTAAGCTTTAGTATTTTAGGTATTGGCGTGTCTCGAATCTCTCATCAACTAATTCATCTGCAGTCAATTATAAGCCAAAGAGTAGCCAACAATCGACGCTCAGTCTTGTTGCGAGTGTTGAACAAGGGACATTGTTGCGTTGTACGTTTAATTTACTGACTTCAATTGCTTAAAAGTTGGTTAGTTAGTTAAACTATTTTTATCTTGTTTGATAAAAACAACATTTTGCGACAATATTATTACGTAATATTCGGAAGTTCTTTGTGCAAATAATTACGTAAATAGCTTTAATCTTGTAAATCTCAAAGTGTTTACTGACTTGACCTCTTCAGTTTGCCTTGCATGAAATCCCAAGACCAAGGCAGTTTTTAAGTTTCTCAATTTTATTGTGATCAAGTAATCATCAACTTGTCTCAAGTTGCATTTGTTAATAAAAATGCAGAGTTTGTGTCTGTTTGTGGGTGTGTTTGCCCTTTTGGGGGTGGAGGTCAATTCCAATCATTATCCGGTCCAACAGCAAGGTCAATTGGCTGTGGGAGTTTCGGCGTTACACTATCCATCTCAAAACAGGATCCACCACCATCAGGTAAAATTTAATAAATGTCATCCCATTGTCCATTTTTTGCCATTGCTCCAATTTTTTGCGATGATTAAATTCCCATTGAGAACTTGTTAAAGATCCGGAATTGAGCTCATATTCATTCATAAATATTCCAGGCTTATTCTTCAGCCTCGCCCCAATATCTTTACAACGGGGGATTCACTTCCACCAGCTCCTCTTATTTCACCAGAGGTCGAGCTCCAAGTTTTAAAGTTTTTGGGGACGCTTATCAACAAACGTTAAGTCAACCCCAAGTTCAGCAGACTTATCAACAGCCGCAACAACAGACGTATTTTCAGAATCCATATTCCAACTTTAACACTATTTCTCAAGGAAATATCCAAAGTGTCTCAAATTCCCAGTCTCATTTGGTACAACAACAACAACCAGAAATGGTCTCTTCTCCTACTGCAGCCCCAAATTACTTCGCTCAACCTCAAACTGTAAACCAACCCACGATAAGAAAGGTACAGAATTGTCAGTTATGGAAGTTTCAAATTGCAATGATACTAATTAATTTTTTGTCTCAGGTAACCTACTTGTCCAGCATTGCAACTGTTAATCCGGTCAAGAAGGTCAATCGGGGGAATAAAAATTCTCAACCTCAACCTCTTAGCTTTGATCCTTCGTTCAATTATGACCCTCAGCTTACAATTCAGCAGAATTATCAACAGCAAATTGCCCCAACCACACCCACTCTTTCTCAACCACAATCCCAATCTCAAATTGGACAGCAACCATCCGGACAATTTGTTGGTCGCTCAGCGTCAGGTTTTTCCAACTCAGTTCCATCAGTTGGCCAACAGCGCCTTGTTCTCAGGCCAAATGGAGGCGTGGCTTTTTACAATCAGTTGGGACAATTCACAGGGACCAACTCGGAAGTGTCTTCAGCCCTCAGCTCAAATTCAATTGCAGAACCTCAACCATTCACTACTCCACTTGTTAAACAAGCAGAACTCACTGGTCAACCTCCAGCACAAAATTTCCAACCAATTATATTTCCACAAAGCTATCAAAATGGATTCCAACCAAATAGTTTCAATCCTTCTTCTTCTCAGGTCCAGCCATATTCAGGCCAATTTAGCTCTCAACCTCAACCCCAAGCTCCTTTTCAGCATGGACAATTTGGACCCCAAGGACCCTTCCCACCAGGACCTGAACCTGAAAATGGATTCAACCCCAACTTTCAGCTCCCATTCCCCGAGCCACCATACGAATCTGAATTCTTAAATGCTCCACCCCTCGATCAAATGGACAAAGTTGAACTTGAGGCGTATCGTGCAAAGTTGAAAGCTATTTCATCCCGCACCAAAAGTGGTCAAGAAGTGCCAAGACCACTCCCACTGATAAGTCAAAGGGCTCATGCAGCAGATCAAAACTTGCCAACTCCACAAAGCTCAGTTCCCACCAAGAAACCGGAAGATTGTGCGTATAATACTGTGGGAGAGGATTGTGTGGAAATTAGGTAGTTTTATTAGTCCTTATTAAATTTCAATTATTTAATGACTTTTAGGCTAACCCTATTTTTATGTTTTACATTAAATTATAAATTTGAATGTAATGTAATGCAATATTCAATAAGCGTGTTTGATGGGAATGAGGGAAGACAAGACTGTGATTTTCAACAATTGGAAGAAATTTAGCCAGTCCGCATGTAATTTCTAGCATGACTTACTATACTCAGGCAGAGCTTTATTTTGACGTAATAAAATATTCATTTATTCAACAAGTTTCAAAAAACAAACTCTTCTTAACTAATAAAAATCTAACTAACATTGGAGTCAATGGTTATATGTATATAGCTTCTATTCCAAGAAGCGGGTGCTTTGGGAATCAAAGGGGTTGATTTAGTCCCATCTTAAAGTGCCCTCCAGGTCCTGTCCTGTCAGGGGCTTCGGGGTGATATATTTTGGGGTTGATAAACTCATCCGACCTCGACTGATTTCGATGTACGCCGGGAGCCACAGATTTTCTCGCATTCTTTATACTTTTTTTCTTGGCATGGACTGCATTTAATTTTACGTCTTCGTCTGAACCCTTGTCGTCGTTGTCGCCTTCGTCGGAAGATGAATCTACTTGATCCAGCGTTGGATTGTCCGCGAGATCTATTAAAGCTTTCGTTTCTACTTGAAGCCTGTGCAGTTGAGATGTTCCAGAGTCTTTGGCATTTTTAACAAAATATGTGTAAACTTTTGTGGTGGATCCTTCGGGCGTCGGAGTTGTTACTGAAAGCTCAGGGACCTTATTGATTAAAAGAAACACATACTTTATTATAACATAAATTCGTCATTTTGATCAATATCGTGAACTTACAGGAGGCGGCTTCCGAATTTCAGGGAATATAAAATTGTAAATTAAATTAAGAACGGCCCCAAGCCATAAGAAGCTTTTCCATAACCATCCACACCAATTCCTCCGGCGTTTCGTCCCATTTCCAGCTTCTTTATAGAGCGGAGCCTCCACATCATTGAGATATTCTCTAGGCTCCGGTTTCTCCTCAAAGCCAAACAGAGTGGCCAAATATCCCGGACCTCTTCTAGCGGTTGGGAAATTATTTTGGAACTCTTCGTCCTCTTTGCTAAGTTCCGGTTTACCCAACGAGGATTGACACGGAAATTTAGTGGGATGGACCAAATGTCCTGGATGATTTATCGCCGCCCTCTGAATCCGCTCTGCCTCCTTGTTTTTAAAGGGGACAAACAAATAGGATCCAACATCTTCTTCAAACAGATCTCTCATCCGTCCCTGTGCCAAATTCTGAAGATATTCCATCCTCGCCCTTCGACTCCCTAGGCAAATAAATTCGCCATAAGTGTCGTTAAAATCTGGCTAAAATAATGATACTATATAAATAAAATTAGCCGGTTTCAAAAATGGTAGCGTTTAATTACTTGTATCTCCTTCTGCCAAATATTCATATGCAGTTTGCAATGCACGGGCTTGTCTTCTTCAAAGGTCACTTGTTGGACGACAATGGGCTTAGATTCCAACTCCTCAAAACGTTTCTTTCGTTTGGCTTCCGTTTCGAGCACATCACTCACTTCCAGAATGAGGGAGTTGTATGTGAATATTTTCAAATGTTGTGGCATCCTTACGGAATAAACCTTGTCCACCAGATCTTCCCCCGCAAGTTTGATTCTGGGGTACATGGAATGACACACAGTCTCCATTAATGCATTTGAAGGATTTCGAAGCTGGTTACTGTGTCCGTAGCCAAAGACGCCATAACTGAAGGCAAACTCGTAATAAAGAGACCCAGCCTTTAGTCCGTCTGACCACAACTGTCCCCGTTCTATGGCGTGTTGTTTTTTGACAAACTCGTAAGCGTGGATCTCATAGACCCCCACCACATAGTGCATTTCAGGGTCCTGATAACTCCAAAGCTCTAAGATGAACCTATTCAAGGGACTTTCTCTCCATTCTGGGACCTCAAATGAAAAGTGGGCAGAGTAGTCCATTCTTATCCTTGATGTTAAAGCAGAGTGGACTATTTTTGAAACCTTTTTTATCGGCCCTATGCTCAAGATGCAGTAGTAGGAAATGGGAAGGGAGCTGACAAATGACCAGTCATTCAGCCTTACATTGGTAAATTCCAAGATATGGAAAATGAGACAGCCGTTGGGGGAATATTTTATCCGTTTCTCCTTGTCTGTGAAATTATAAGACTCTTTTGCAGAGATTACAAATTCTGCCAGCAGCTTTTTCCTTCTTTTCTCCACGTCCTTCATGGCATCTCTGAAGGGTCTGGGGAGCTCTGAATATGTTGGTCGCATGGCCTGCTGCTTTTGAGCAAGAATTGTTTGCTGCTTCTGTCTAATCAACAAATTCTTATTAGTAATCCAGCGTTTGTAGAATTATCATCATAATTAAAATTATTATGCATTTGCCTGTGCCAGTGCCAAGGACGCAATAGAGGAAATGCTAGGCTCCGGCGCGGTTGTCCCAATTGAAGACCGTGTCGACAGGCGTCGTTTGCTCGCTTCGATAGATCTTCGGTGGTGATCTTGCTCAAGTTTTTCCTCGATTTGCAGAATTTCTGAAGGAAGTCCTTCTTCGGGGACGAAGGCTATTTTTGGCTTTGTCACAAACATTGAGACCTTTCGGGCGTCCCTTTGTTCGGGGTTCGAGGATCGATGGTGGGAAAAGATTGAGGGCTTTGGCTTCGCCTGCTTCCCATCCTCTTCCTTCCCCTTTCGTCGGAACATTTTGAGCCTTTTAAGTGTTATGGCCCTTAACTAACCGGGTTTAGAAAACTTAAGTTAGAAGGATGAAACGAAAGAAATAAATGAAAAAATGCTAGTAAAGGCATTTTTCATAAGAATAGGTTTCTTTAAAAAATGTTCAAAGTTTTATAAAGTGACAGTCCCTGACAACCGGAGTATTTTCAGTGACCTGTGACCTTGATGACATATCTGGCGCCGTATGAGAATGAAACGGGTAAAATTCAAGTTCAATATTGGGAATTTGATTTCCTTGAGGCAATTTTTCTGAAGACAAATTGTGATGTCATTTTAGCCCAAAAGCTGCTCGGATTGCTCAAACTTTCATCGTACAACTCTTTGTAGTGTTCTAATGAGCTTATGT